>JAQFZH010004459.1:0-11936 GCA_034695485.1 Entomobrya nivalis
TTTCAGTTTTTGAGAAAAAAGGTAACTCATATATGAATAAATTAATAATCATCATCATCATGTCTGCGCAATTTCAGCTCAATGCAGAACGACAAGGGATTGTAACTGTATCAAGACAGAGTACAATTCGCTGTTTAAGTACGAATAAATGTAACAACAAAAACATTATGATGAATGTGTGTAAAACGTAAAAACAAACTGCTGACACGCAAAATGTCGTTTTGGTGTTCTCCATAGTATGTTATTATTTTGGTTTGAGAGTTTCTTTTTTCAAACAATGACCTTGATATGAAATTAAAAAATATACATAAATTGGGTTCGTATGATGTATTTATGACACAAATAATAATTTCACATTGTGGGTAAAAAGTACTAAAATACAATTACTGTTCATGAACTATAGGGTATATAGAGAAACTTCTAGTGGAATTTGATGGTATTGAGACGAATAACAGTATTAAATTAACGGGAAGTTTTATTGACAAAAACAAGTAAACAATAACAGTTTTTTGAACTGGAAAAACAGTATTTCGGTCGAATACAAACTATATATGCTGTTATGTGACAAAACATAACAATTTTGCGTTAAACCCTTTAATTTTCTATCTTAGTCACATAGAAGGTAATACGCATAAAATGATAACAAAAACGGCGGTTGTTCTGAATTTTTCCATTTAGTACTAAATGAGTATTTTGCATGTTCCCTTACAAAATGCTATAAAAAGTAGAACAATTTTGTGATGGAAAAACACCATGAATTTGTTTGGATTCATTTTAGTCGTTTTAAAGGAATAAATATTTTTCATCTTGATTCAGTGACAAAATAGTTGTCAAGTTAAGCAGTTCATTCTTTGAGCAAAAACAGAAACGAAATACATTTGTCGTGGAAAATGCCTGTGATTACTTTAACGTGAGAAAAATCTTGCTATGACTTTAAAATTTTGATTAAATCTTTTTTACAAAAGATATCGATTTTACGATCTTGTTTTATTAATAGATTGACTTGGGAACTTGGAGCAGAACAATTATCTGAGGAAAACGGCTGGAAAATTGAAATATGTGGGAATAACGACTCGCTCGATTTATCCTCCTACAAATTTGTACGGACCGGAACCGCTCCATTTCACGATACACGACAATACGTCAGTGGAAGTCGGAAAGGGAGTGTCAGTGGATTGGGACCCATAGGATGGGTTATGACACAAGAAGAGGAACCCATGTTTGGAGTAAAATTTGGTTCAAAACTTAGCTCACCACCGATGGGCCACGTTACTCGTTTTCTGGCAGCTTTGGGAGAAAAAGGTTTTGTCATTTTGTCATCCCACTCAAAAGTCTTGGGAGATGGGTCAAATCAAACTACAATGGATGTTTGGACATTGGGTCATCGCAAATCTTGCTAAATTGTGGGAATTTCGGCAGCCAGTTTCAGAAACGTAGTATTGAGTAGTTTGTTAGAAGCTCTTTAGAATATTTATGAAAACAAATGGCTTGTAATATGTACATAATTCAAAAACTGCTTAATTTTCCTAACAATTTTCAAAATGATTTATTTCCACGTTTTTACAAAATGGTTTTAAATTAACAATACAATATAATTATTTGACTTCTGTTTTATGTTATAGAGAATTATTAAAACAAGTTTATTTTTTTATAAGTTGCCATTTAAAATCCAATATTATATATGTATAATTTATGAATAGAAAGAGTCAAGGATAAAAATGTATATAGACTTCTTTTTCATTTTTTATGCATGAATAATTCGTTACAGAATCCCAAATGCATGGAACGGTTAAAAATTTCAAATTTAAGTTAATGTATACATACATTATTGTGTTAGTATGAAACATGTTTAACTGCTAGATTTTATCACGATACAAGCACAATAGAGTCACGCATAGAACCTATGTCTTCGTTGTTTTGAATGCACTAAATAAACAAATTTTGATGGAAAGTTTTCATGACATTTTTTTGACACACTCACGAACCAAAAAAAACGCATTAGTGAGCGTGTGAGGAGTTCAAATCATGTTATGTTTTAAATTCGTAGTAAATCAGACATAATAGTATCACATTGTGATGATCAGAATACACTTTCATATTTTTCATACCAATATTCTTTTAATGGAAATAAAGTGAGCTCGCAAGTAAGGTAGTAATAGTTTATGGTAAAGTGGCAATTTCCCCATCTAAAAAATAGAAATAAAGCTAAATATAATTTTAACGTTGATTTTAATGTATGTAATTAATTTTATGTTATTGATAAAAGTCATATATGCAACTAATTGCTTTTATTGCTATAAAACCTTCGAAGGCCATTAAAAATTCTGACTAATTTAAAAAGCTGATTAGTTTATTGCGTGCAAAGTTTTGTATTTTATTTGATGGCAATAAAATAAAAAGGTCGTGTTTACCTCGAAATATATAGAATATCAACAAAAAGGGATTTGTCCTTATTTTCGTTTATATATCATAACGGACAATGTCAGTGGTAATATTAATGTAGGCAGTTGATTCTAGTACATACATATATACAAATAAAAAGGGCATGTTTACATTTTTAAACTTCACTGTGAAAAATAGTAATTATGTTTTTGTGGATATTTTTTTAGTTTGCAATGGACCCTAGTCACTGAACGAGTAATGACCATACCAAAAATGGGAATGGGATGGGCTCTCAAAATTTACGGCTTGACAGCTCACGAACGGGAAGCTATTCAAAAGAAGCATTACCCTGATCGAGTTACGGAGATTCTACTGAATGCACGGATGACTGCGATTTTAATAAATATTTCTTCAATGCAGCAGTTCGGAATGAGTCAGAGACCTGATAAGAATAACCTGCCTTTAGAATATGTAGCACAGTATTTAGGGATGCTGGGTGAAATGGGCTTCAAAGTGGCAACTACGGCGACCATGAAAACAATGGAGTATGATTCAAGCTCTGTGGTATGGACTCTTCAAAAATAAAACATTTTGCTCCAAAAAATGTAAATATTCTTAATTTGCTGCTAAAATGTTATACTTTGCAAATAAAAGATGGTTTAAAACTCGAATTTATTTTTTATTCCATTTAATCGATTTCAAATTTGGTACACAATTTTTTGGAATGTTGGTAGAGTTGATAAAAAGCATTTACTCAGGAATATCATCTGCTGTTCGACCAGTTATGTCAGGTGCTCCTTCCTACGACAATACAAAAAATAGATATTTAAGCTAAAATTGATTATAATTTGTTTAACAGGGATTCATTTTTATTAAAAAAGAAAGAAAAATTTCGAGATATTCATAGATTTCTTACCGCATTTGCCAAAGTAAAAATGGTAGCAAGTCCCATTATCACGGTGGCTATGTAAAATAGGTTCATTTTGTCGCAAACTGAAATTCAAACAAAAATGTTGGTGGAGGATTTTTATTAAACTGTAATTTTAGCCACATTTTCTTCTTCTTAATTTTATAAAATGATCAAATGTATAGATTTTCAAAAAAATTGTATAATTTTTAACTCACGGAAAAATGAATAAAGATTAATATACAACTTGAAATATGTTTGGTGTGTAAATTACAAGAAGATTTGGTGTCAAATGCAAGGTAAATGGAATGTACACAGCTTCAACACTTACGAGCTAGTATTAGTTCCGAAATAAATTGAGAGGAACTATTTTCACATAAATATGTTTTAGGAAGTCTTGGTTAATTTATTCATATATGTTTTACGACAAGATCGTAAATTATGAAAGGTTTACGACGTATTGTTCTGTTGTTTGTGAAATGAATCTTCTTCTCGACAAAATTATGTTCAGAGTTTAGATACTAGAACAGCTTGTAATGTGGTGCTACCTGATCGGTTTTTTATATTACATGCTAAGCTCGTTTAAAGTGTGACGCATGTTTTGGCATTGCTTTAGGAGTTGCACATCCTTATTTTTTCATTGTAGGCAAAATTTTATAGGGAAGTATACGGCAATGAAATTATGAGCAAACGAAAATGTCGAAAGTATGCATGTTACATATAACAAACGATTTATATCATTATGTGATATTATGGTTATTTGATAAAAACTACTAATGAATTTGTTGACAGAAGCGAACTGTTTTTATGCCATTTCGATTTTGTTAGATTGTAATTTTTGAGTAATGCGAATATACCATTTTGACAACAACAGTTTCATAAACAATTTTGTGATGTTGAAAATGGAGGAGAAAATTCAATTAAAATATTGCAATGTAAATTTTTGGAAACAAGTGATTGCGTAATGGCAAAGTATTATTTTTCGGCTAAAATAACATTTTAAAGATTGGTTGAGGTTTTTTGAAGATTTATGAAATTGTTTTTTCCTAGCGTCTGTTCTATCCTTACTACTTGCTTTGTTGGCCTTAACTCAATAATGAGTTCAGGAACATTTGAGGGTTCATGGGGGCAGGAACGAATGGAGCCTAAAAACAAAATTTATATTTTAGCTTCCAATTTTGTAATATTTATTTACACTATGTAACTTTTCCTGAAAACTCACCGCTGCAACAAAACCCATGAAAACGAAAAGAAGAATTATGATTGACGCGACGTTAGTCTTCATTTTGGTTTCCCGAATAATGAATGAGTTTAGAAATAAGTTAAAATTGTCTCAAACTGGATGAATTGTAGTTAAAACAATGTGATGAGTAATGACCTTGCACTGAGCGAAAAACTCTTATAAATACTGAAATAAATGCTGAATTTCTTGGTTGGTTATATAATCTACTGACTATAACTATATGATGTACATGTTTATTGATGCTGGTGCAAACTAAATGAACTGTGAAATAAAAACTTAAATAAAAATTTAAAACAGCTGTGTATTAAAATTGGCAAAAACAGCAGATTTTGGTCGACACTTAATAAAATTTAATAAAAGTTATGTAACTAGCAGTTCAAGGCTACGACGTAAACAAGAAGATGTGACAAGTTTTCATTCAAACATAATAATATTTAGAATTTAAATGATAGTTTCTGACGTTTTCATCGTTTTTTGTAAATTGGAATTTTGTTGTTGTTGTAAAAAAAGTCCGTGGGATTTTCGTCATCGTAATGACAGTTACACTGACATGCATAATAGTAGTAACCACAATACATGCATATGGCATAGTTTCTGAACTCCGTTGGCTTCTGTCAAACGAAAAAAATAAGCAAACTTTTAAAACTTAACTATGGAATTTGTAAGTTTTGAAAATTAGTTTTGATAGCTAGTTACCATTTTCTTGTTTAGCGATGATGAGGGTAGTACCAATTTGGTTTTCAAGGATTTATACGTTTCTGTGACAATCTGGGCTTGGAAAAAGTTTGAAACATGAGCACTAAACTTATAGTAATAACCACAATATAAACAGATGCATATTATGGTAGATAAAATTGGCTTGAAATAATTGATTCTTGAATTAATCGACATTAAATTTAAATTATTGATTAATAATGACACTTCTGGTATTATAAAGTTTTTAAATCATATGATGACTTTTAAACCAATTACGATGTCTAGACAGAGCTTAATTGACGCATGTATGTATGCATGCGCAATAACAATATTTTAATGTTGATTAAAGGCAAGTGATCAAGTAAAATCAGTTAATTAATGACATATTACCATTACCACATTAATAAATATTTATTTATTTATGTTATAAATGTTTACAAGAAAGATGAAATCTATGAAATTAGATTTACATGATGAAATTATAAGATTTGTGAGCTGGCAACAAATATAATTTCTGTACTTCAAATATTTCCAGAATTCTTACTTCGAGGTCTCATAACTTTTTTTTAGGATGGATGCCTTCCAAAACAGAACTTCTTCATCGGAACTAGAATATAAACCCAAAAATCTAAATTAAAAGTCTCCTAAAAATTAAATGTTTTTTTTTTCAAAAACCGTTTTACCATATTTATGGCAAGATCCACTTTTTGCAGTTGTTGATGCCATCTTATAGGAAGTAATAATTCCCATTATGCTGTAGGTTTACCGATTCTTACTTCAGAAATTCAAAATTAAATTTGCTCTTTAGCAGAAACGTTTAAGTAATGTGTAAACTAGCTTGCCAGTTGGTATTTTGGTAAAGATGAATTAGAAAACTGATGTTTTGCAATAAAAAATCGTACGTTTATATGCATGAAAAACACGGAAGTTTTTTGTCCCATGTGCTTTTTGAAAAAATGGTATTAAAACGAATTTATTTCCAGTTTACAAAATATTCAGTTCTGCTTTATTTTATTTTATTTTTGCCATTCAACAAGGTTAATTGTAAAAACACTACATGCCATCTAAAACAATTACGTACTATCTGCTGTTGTATAATAATATTTTAATTTATTTTTAAGGAGTTGACTTTGAATCGTTTTTACTCGATAGCATATTTTAGTGCCAGATTTAACAGTAACAAGAAATTCAACTCTAGAATAATTAGTAAACTTAAATCATTCGATGTAAATTGCCGTCTGCTTTGCTTCTTTGACGATTTTGTGGAAAATCACTGGGTATACTACCAGACAAATGACACTGCAAAAACCAAATGCCAAATTAATCTTTAAACTATTTTTCTTCAAACCAACAAGTTTAATCGATAGTAAATACTAATACCTCTGTGACACCCCGTTGCAATGGTTTTAACCACAAGTGCTGTGTAGTGTACTCAGGACACTGTTTGGGAACAGTTGGAATTTTGTCACCTGAATCCGATTTGCTCCCTAAAGCCATAGGTGTTCTGGCGTTGATAGTCTTCATGTTTTTATCGAGCTAGTTTTTACGGCAATGTAATATGTATACTGCGCTGCTGGACTTCAATTGATGATGAGCTGAATGTCATGGTGGTATTTATACTGAAAAAATTTCCAAAGATATTAACATTTACGACGTTTGGCTTCAAGCAGAGATATCATTGCTGATGGTAAGGTCATTAATTCCATTCCATAGTTTACCCTTAGTGAAGGACGAAACGTGCAAGTTGTTAGTTCGAAGGTTAAAACAAAACAGATGGTAGTTTTAAAACTGATGACTCCGTTGAACATGCCGCACAATATTTTTTTGTTATTTAGTATGGTTTAAATACGAATGACTAATCAGCATTTAAATAATTGCTGGCCTGCAAGGTGTGCTAGGGCGTTCCCGTATTACAAATCTAGTCGGGTAATACATATTAAAATAAGGTAAATGGCCTAATATATATGATGGTAAAATTTAAATCACATCAAATGAAAGTTTTTGAGAAAGAAAGTATTTTTAGCATTGCATAAGTTTAATTAGCATGCTTAATTATGCCGAACCTATGACTTATACATGAGAACTGTTTTAGTAAATCATCATGTCACATGATTGTTAGATTTTTGGATCTCAAACGATTTACTTAAACCTAAAAAACCCGACTTAAATATGAATTATTTTGCTTTTTCGGACGTATAAATCTATAAAGTCGACTCCAATGCTGCATTTAGTCAACTAACTAGGAATTTTTGTTACTAAATCTATTAAGCTGGGTTTATGAAACAAAATCTACTTTGCTTTAAATGGGCAAAAACATATATGTACAAAAATTATGTGATAGCCATGCTCGAACATACAAAACGTGTAAATGACAATGGATGAAATACAATTTTGCTGTTAAATCGTCTTATTCAGGCCAATTCATTTATTTACGTCAAATTATTAAAAGACAATTACAAAAATCAAAACAACAAAAAATTTACAATATATTTTGAAATTTGGTTTGAAATCAAATTGTATTTTACACCTTTTGTAAACTTAAAGGGAAACGGCTTCCATGTAGGTACTTCCCAAGCCATCCTTTGCTGGTGCTGCATGTGGGTTACCGTTGGGTTCCTAAAATGAATCAGAAATGAATTCAATAATTGCCTTTATCTAGGTGGAAATTGCTTAACATTAAAAACTTACCCCTTGGACCGAAGCAAGAATGGCAGCCATCGCAAGGGCAAAAAGAGTCGACAAAAATTTCATTTTGAAAGAAACTTTCGGTTTGATTAGAAAACCAAAAAATGTATAGCAGTTTGGGAATTTTAAACTTGTAATGTTTACAAAAGAAACTGAATGCAAGTGGGAATTAGGTATGGATAGCTACTTGAACTTGGGCTCCGGTATTTATATTTGTTTTCAGAGACGTAGTTAGTAGCCAAAACTGGATTTTATCGAAACAAAGTAAATGGAAATTTACCAGATGACATATAAAATGCCGAATTGCATGTAAATACACGGACATTGCCATAAAAATTAAATTCAGTTTTACGCATACGATAAAAACGAAATACATGTTTGCGTCATCAGACAGAACAACAGACATCGATAAATAAGTCGTAAATTTTTGTCAAATTTGAATAATTGAAACCTACGTGCATTTTAAATACATAGAAACAATACATATAATTAGTATGTTGGGATACATCTGGATTCACATGGAAAAACTTATAGGTCAAAACTAGTAACCTTTCGGCTGCAGTGCAATAAACCTGCAAAATATTTTGTAGTCATTTATTAAAATACCAGACAAGTTCGTTTGAAAGTCAGAAATTTGTCTTGTGATATGCTGCAGTCGAACTGTTTTAGAGACACGTAAATAGTCTTGCATACAATGATGTTAACACCAGTTTAAATAATTTTACCCCTGCCAACATCTTATGAAGTACGGTGAGTAGATGAACTATAAAGCTTATAGGCATATGGGATCATTTGAGTTGGAATTTCGCAACCTTTTGGCATAAACTAAGTAATTGGTAAATTATCTACTTACTAGGTCATAGACCAAGAATACAGCAATATTTTATTTAGTATGCTTTAATTTAGCTTTGTTCTCACCCTCAAAAAATCATTTATTTATACAGTTTTTTAAAATATTTTAAAATATTAGCATAAAATATGATATCAAAAAATCATGTACACAAATTAGAATTTTTTTAAAAATGACAATTATAAAATATAACATTTTGACAGAATGCGTTTAAGAGTTCCTCAGTTATTATAATGAAAAAAGAAAGTTTGCTTTTTTGTGCACAAGGAAATGTACCATTCTGACAAAAGTAGATACCTGAAGAATTGCACCTTGCAATTATACAACCTGGAAAACCAACAAAGGAGAAATTTTGATTGATTTATCAACTATTTTTTTCAACTTTAAAAAATTAACCAGTTAACAAGAATATGAAATGATGTTTTTGCTTCAATGTCTTTTCTATTAAATTGGATTTAGATTTTTAATGATTTATTTTTATTAAAATTGCCGAGTTAAACTGATATAATATTTGGATAATGTTTATTTTATAATAGTGACTACATTTTACAGTTCTACATTTTTTGAAATATTGATACTTTTTCTTCATCTAATGGTCTAACGGAGGTTCCCCTAATGCACTTTGCATTTTTTCTCCTTTTGGTGATGGCGCCTAAAAAACCAAAAAAAATATGGAACATATATTAGTTAACTGAAACTAAATTTCTGAAACAAATCAATCAAACTGTAGCTTACCGCTTTTGCCGACATAAACATAGCTGACAAAATCAGAAATATGGTAGTATCAGACAGAAACTTCATCTTTGCTGTGTGTGTTGATACTTTCTTTCTATTTCGATCCAACGAAGAAATGATATAAGGTAATTGTTGTGAAATTTGGCGCTCTTTATATATGGTTTGCAGATATAAAATTAGCAAATATTTATTTAAAATAAAACAAATCGCAATAATAAGTATTATTATAAGGTCGTGGTACATAGTAATAAAATAATAAGCATGTCATTTCGAAAATAATTTGGGTCGACAGGATTTTTAAGGTACTTATTTAATACACGTATCTGTTTAAGCAAAGGATGTTCATTGGAAAATAACACATTTTTACATTTTTAATTTTATACTGCACCAATGGATCGATTGATGTATTGGGATCAAACTTTGTCAAGACCCCATGGTCTTAAACTCAATAGTTGTCGACGGTCATTTAATGGTTACATGGATTACCGATGTCGATATCAGATTCAGATTACATGATATGGATTGTCATCATTCAGATTTATCGACGTGTTTTCTTCATGGCTTGACATAACTTGACATGACAGATTCTGGTCTAAAACTCAATATTTATTGAATTAACGGGCAGTTAACGGTTACATGGATTACAGATGTCGATATCAGACGGGTCAGATTACATGTCATTACATGTCTTTTCGTGTCAGAATACATTCAGATTCATCTTCGTGTTTTCTTCATGTTTTTTTAACTTGACTTGTTTATCAAGTAAATCTTCCTGCTTTAACGTTTTGGAAGTACATATTTATTATAAACAAATGGTTTTGAATTTTTTCGGAAATTTTGATTTTATTCGGAAATTTTAAATTTTATTCGGAAGTTTTGATTTTTTTTGGGAAATTTTGAATTTTTTGGGAAATTTTGAATTTTTTGGGAAATTTTGAATTTTTTGGGAAATTTTGAATTTTTTTTTGGAAATTTTGAATTTTTTTTTGGAAATTTTGAAATATTTTACGGGTACATGTAGCCCTTGACTAGAGGTATCTTTCTGCTAAGTTTGAGCTTCCTAGGTCAAACGGTTTAAGTGTGATGCTGATTAGAACATATTTGTCCCGATTGAGATAAATTATAGATTGTGTATATAATGAGTAGTTAAACCCATTTTAAAGGGAGGGTTGATGCAGAAACAAATAATATTTCACCTTGAACAAGTGATGCATTTCGGTCTCGGATGGATGTATTAAAATAGTTTTATCATTGTGAACAGTAGAACAGCACACCCAAATTGTGTACAAGAAATTTTATATAATCACTAGCACCGACAAGCGGTTCATTGAATGTGGCCCGTTAATTCAATTCCAGTTATTATTTGAAGGTGACCGTTAGTTCAACTCCAAATATTATTTAAAGGAGCCTGTTAATTTAACTTCAACAATTACACATCTTTGAGACGTAAAACCTAACCTTGCTTCTTTACCCTGCACAAATCTTTGAGACTTAAAACATAACCTTGCTTCTCTACTTAATAAATATCTTTGAGACTTTAAACCTACCCTTTCTTCTCTACACTGTACATATCTTTGAGACATCAAACCCAACCTTCCTTCTCAACACTGTACACATCGTTGCGACATGAAACCTAAGCTTGCTTCTCACCACTGTACACATCTCTAAGACTTGAAACCTAACTGTGCTTTTCTGAACTGTACACATTTTGAGACTTAAAACCTAACCTTGCTTCTCAACACTGTACACATCTCAAAGACTTGAAACCTAACCGTGCCTTTCTACAATGTACACATCTTTGAGACTTACAAACAAACCTTATTTCTTTATCCTGTACACATCTTTGAGACTTGCTTCTCAACACTGAACACATCTCTAAGACTTGAAACCTAAACCGCGCTTTTCTACACTGTAAACATCTTTGAGACTTAAAACCTAACCGTTTTTCTCTATCCTGTACACACCTTGGAGACTTAAAACCAAACCTTGCTTCTCTTCCCTGTGCATACCTTGAAGACTTGCTTTTCTACACTGTACATATCTTTCAGACATGAAACCTAACCTTGCTTCTCAACACTGTACACATCGTTGGGACATGAAACCTAACCTTGCTTCTCTACACTGTGCACGTCTCTAAGTTTTAAAACCTAGCCCTGCTTCACAACATTGTACACACCTTGAAGACTTGAAACCTAAACTTGCTTCGCATCACTGTATTCAACTTTGAGATCTAAAACCTGACCATGCTTCTCTACACTGTACATATCTTTGAGACATGAAACCTAACCTTCCTTCTCAACACTGTACACATCGTTGGGACATGAAACTTAAGCTTGCTTCTCTACTTTGTACATATATTTGAGACATGAAACCTAACCTTGCTTCTCAACACTGTACACATCGTTGGGACATGAAACCTAACCTTGCTTCTCTACACT
>JAQFZH010004460.1:0-11935 GCA_034695485.1 Entomobrya nivalis
TTAAGCTATTACATAACCTTTCTGTAGCAACTAGTTATTCTAAGTATATGAGAAGGGTGATGAGAGCTGAGAGATCGTCAAGAATTTGTGTACCCTGTTTTTATTTTAATAAGGATAACAAAATATTACTGTACGAGATACCTGTAAAGGATATAGCTGTGGATTTGATGATAACATTTTAAATAAGAACATTATAACCAAGATTTGATTAAGAATTGGAATTTATTTTGGCAGCCAAAGTATTTTAAAACTCATAATATATAATATATGTACAATAATATATAGCTGTAAATGTTGATATTAGTTTTAAAATCAATAACTACCATAATATTAAAATATCATTAAAAGAATCAATAAAGTATTTTATCATGCTTTGAAAAATATACTGCCAAACTGTTAACTAAAATATTTAACAATTCATTTTTTTGTTAAATATTTTTCCACATAATCAAAATCCATGAGATTTTTTAATAAGTACATATAACTTGACAAGAGGAAGCCTATTCAATTATTTATAACATTTTATAAAAAGATGTCGAATTTCCGTTCGGAATTCTTTTCCTCGCATGAAATATATGAAAAAGTTTGTGGTAGCATTAATCACATAAATTAGCATTACACCTGATAATATTTCCAAATAAAATACTCCTGTATAATATGTGTGGAAAAAAGTAACAAATGTCCAAACACTACAAAAGAGTACAATAATTACTACAGGAATAAACATTCTGGCAGCTTGAATTTCTTTTTGTTGAGTACTGCTCATTTGTAAACGTTCTTTGTTTATATTTCGAACCTATGGACACCAGTAAAAAAACACAGATAGGTACATATTATAACATTCTTCTTCTGAACATCTGAAAATTTAATAGACTTACCGTAATAGCTGATAAAATGTTAAAAACAAGTACACCCAAAGTAGGCACACATAAATCAACCAAGTGTAAAACGTAATCAAAGTACTGCCCCAAATTCTCTACCCAAAACGTTTGTAACTTTGTCGGCCTGTAAATAGATTCAAATTTTGACAAACTGGGTACATCCAATCCACCAGATTGATTTCCATAAATGTTTTCTCCGATATAAATACTGGTGTATCTTGGAACTGATAAGATAACAACATATATGGCTATAATAGCTAGTTGAATATGAGTTTTTCTTCTACTGAACCACAACCGTGAACGCAGAGGATATGCAATTGTTAGATATCGCTCAAAGCCTATTAGCATCACAACGTGAAAGGATATCGACACACCTGTAAATATACACATGATTTCAGTTAAATCTTTCATTTGGCTAATTTATTGGTGCATATTACTTTTTAACGTACATATATTTAAGATCATTTGAGAAATGTGGAGCCAGTAAAGAAGCCATTCGCTGCTTTCAGGTAAAGTACCTATTTACATCAGAATAAAATAGTTTGAAAAAAGTGTTTATCATTTGGAATAATTACCAAGTTAAAAATCATATTATGCGACTTACTCAAATAAATGACGTGTGCACTACAAGCCAATGTGGCACTCAAACAGCAAAGCAGATCTGTAGATGCTAACCATAAAAGAACCAAATCGAATCCACCAACTTTGTTATTTCTTTTACGCTTTCTACTAATAATTATTATAGTTAAGGAATTCGCCAAAACACCAATTATAGCGACTAATATACTTAAAATTAGAATAACTTGACAAATCAGGTATCCTAGTGACTTGGTAAATATTTTATCTCCGGTAAGGTAAACTCCTCTAATACCACACTTTACACAAATATCGGGATAACGTAAAGAACAGTCAATACCAGATTCTGGTAAATTGGTGACATGACACTGAAATATTTCTAAATGAACAATAGTAATATTTTCTTGAGTTGCAGATGTACTGAAAACGGGAGCTTCCTGTATAAAGGTGTCTTGATGCATTTTGGACTAAATTCACGAGACAAATAAAAGGACATATATTTTGTTCTGTTAGTCCGTTCCTTTATCCATTTTCTTATATTCATGTCTGAGATTTATGTGTTAAACTAGAGCAATTTATTTTCTTTTGATGACATAATTTATTATTATAAATCCTTCCGGGTGTGGTTAGTTGAAATAAAAATGGTTATATTATGTTTGTACAGGCAGACAACATATTTTTGTCCTAAAGTACAACATTCGTGTCGTAAACTATAATAACACATTCCGTGATCGCATGTTCACTGTTTGCATTTGAGATTTGTCACTATTTACATTAGCATAATATGGCTGTTACAAAATAAATTATTCCGAGAGTGAAATCAAACATTGTCAGTGATGCAATCGTAAACAAATTATATATTCACAAGCAGAATAAACTAAAACATAACGTATAACGCCTTGACACTCAAATTTGCGTGGATATTACATATAACAGGTAATCGTTGTAAAAACCAAACTATTTGCTACATGTTTCTGTATAAGTGAACATTTAATGATTATCTTGTAAACGCATAAAATTCAGCCGTGGTTTAGTAAACAAATTATAAATGACTGGATTAGTGTAGTGTGATTCATTTATAAATCAATGTTTCATCAATGTACATACTCAAAAACAAAACCACTGTCAAAGTCAATGTAAGGAAATAATTTTGTAATGATGAAAACGTTAAATGTTCTGATGACATAACATTTTGTAAAACATAATCCTGTGGTTTGTAAACGGAAACATTTAATTTATATGGTTTGAGCTGATTTATTTATATTTCACAAATATTAATCATGCAAGCTTGGTCTTAGCAGTCGTTGAATATTTAACAAGACCACTTCTAAATATTACGAGAGGCATATAAACTTATGTTATAGTAACCAACGCATATTAAGACAACTTATGTTTTAGCACAGATTTTAGAAGATTTACTGTACTATTTTATAGGAAATATTGTTCAGTATATATTACTTTTCAAATAATAATATATTATCAGGTATTATTTATATCCAGTTCCACAATCGTACTTTCACCACACTGTACATTCACGTCAACGCTTTTCTGAGATCTTCGCCTTTTTAGTTTACCAATTATTTTTAAAGCAAGCTCATTAGTTTCCGTTCGAAACAAAGTCCCTTGAAAATAGTAGATAAAAAAGTTCGAAGCCGAAGTAACCTGAAATGTGAGCACCATAATCATCCACATTTCTCGATAGTATACTCCCTTTATATATATAGTAACCAATGCAATCACTGTCCAAATATTACAAAACAGCAACACAATCACTACGGGAACAAACATACGGGCTACTTGAAGTTCCTTCCGCTGTGTGGTATTCAGGTATAAACGTTGACGACGAAGATTGTAAACCTGTATGACAAGAGTCAACAAACCCTCATGTTAATTTATTTGAGTTTCCATAAAAACGTTTTCTTCAAAATGCTCACCTTTTTACAAGACCACACATTAAAAAGGACCAAAATTGGAATCGGTATCCAAAACTCGAGAACATGCAACCAGAAATCATGAGTTCCTCCTAAAGTTCCAAACCAAAATTGATAGAGTCTCGTAGGTCTAAAAATATACTCGAATTTGGACAAACTTGGAACATTCAAATGCCCCTCTGCGTCACTGTAAATATTTTCACCAATATATAAACTAGTATATCGGGGCATACAAAACAAAGTCACCACAAAAATAATTAAAACAACTTGAAGTTTTGTTCGACTTCGGCTAAACCATGTACGAGATCTTAACGGATAAGCTATCACGAGATAACGTTCAAGGGTTACAAGACACGTTATGTAAATGGACATTGAACGACCTGTTGTAAAACAAAAAAGTTAGATAAATGGTTCGAAAATTTAAAAAATCCTGTATCGTTTTTTACGAAAACAGTGGGAAAGCTTACACAATAGTACACTGAGAACAGATATATATATTCCATATAAAGTTGTCCGCCCTCGGCCAAACCAATTATCTGCAAAAATTGTATTTTAATTCAAATATTTGTATACTTAACTATTAAATTATATTATATACTTAAAATTTATATTAAAACCGTCTTACCAAAAAATGCCACCGGAGCAGTACTGGCACATAAAGATGTCAAACAACAGAAAAGGTCAACGTAACCAAGTAATGTTAGCAGTAAATCGAACGATCTGTTTGTGCGTCTTCTTCGAAGGACAAGTATAACCACTGAATTTGCAAATACACCCACACTTCCCACAAATAAACAAATAATCCATATAATACGACAAAAGAGGTGTCCGCTAGCCTTAAGATTATCTATACTTTCGCCTGATAAATATCCTCCTCGAATGGCGCATTTTATACAAATTCCTGGTTGTCTAATTGAACAGTCTACTCGGGATTCTGGAAAGTCGATAAATCCGCACTGAAACAAATCAAGGGATTCTATGATGGCTTTATGGGGGCTTATTAGACTTAAATTAATTGGGTGTAATATTTGGGTATTGTTATGTTCCATGGTTTAACACTAAATATGTTAGTTATTCTTTTCTTGTAACAAGTCGTCTGTCTAGTCAACAGGAAATATTTATTTAGAATAAGAGCTTGGGTTTAGGGTCTATGCAAAAATAGTTGAATATGTGCTGAAGCTGTCCACGTGCATCAAGTTCATTTTACCTGACCACATGCAAAACTATTTCTTGTGGTTTTCGGGGGGAGAATACATTTTTATATTAATGAATGCAAAGTTTTAAAATAATTCGTAGAATGATGGACAAATAAAGTTGACTACTGGTCCCAATTTAACCTTATTCAAGGTTTTGAGTTTGAATCGAATGATCTAATAAGTGCAAATGCAAGCAACTGTAGTATTGTTTTCATGGTTAAATCTTTTTAAACATGTTTATGCGAAATCTAGCCCATTTGTCATTTTAATGGACACTGGTATTATCTAGCCATAACCGGTTCCTTGTTTTCACAAAACCACCTTTAAAACGTTCTATTTAAGTCAGTACTTTTGATTCCTGCAAATAAAATCTAATTCATGTAAGTGTAGCTAAAGTTAAATTTGTTGAAAATAACTGATAGTTTGTGTCATCAGTTGGTATAACATTTATATGATAGGGAATAATTATTGACAAATGATTTTGGATTATTATTAATCTTGACAAGTTAATGCAATGAGCTAAAAATAGTAGTATATCATTATATGTATGTTAGCAGCAGTAAGAAATTGAAAGAAAAATTCATATTCTTATCAGATTTGAAAATTTTTAAGAACACATTTTTTTTGAATTATTGGTAATCAAAATAAGGTATTATTGGCTTAACAAAGATATTAATAACTTACATATTATGCAATATAGTTTATGTAATCCGGACTTGCCTTACTTATAAAATCGCTATAAACAAAATATTAGCAATTTTGAGTTATAACCTGTTATAGCATAAAATCGTTTACAGTTTAGATAATTAAATAATCCATTACCCAAATAACTATTTTATATGTAAGATTTATTTTATTGATTATACAGATAGCAACGTAATCAAAAAGTCCATACTGTGATACACAAACTGTGTAAAGGTATGTTTACTCATTGTAAAAAATGGGTAGGCACACTGAAATACTAAAGCTTTCGGACAACTTTGAAGAAACTTTCCAAACAGAGATTTAAAGCCAACCAATTTTCTACCACTTTTCTTAAACTGGTTAAATCCTATTGAAACCTGTCCAACAAAGGAAGCTACACCATATTCCAAAAATAGTGGAAAGGACCAGCCGCAAAATAGCAGTAATATTGGAATCATTGGCATTTGAACAACAGCCTGCCACGATGTCACGAAAATGTATGACAAACAAACAAAAACAATTAATGCAACAACATGAACCACAGAAATGGTCAGAGATGAATACATTTCGTTAACCAAATTGTTCAAGATTTGTTCCATTCTGTAAAATTTGATGATCTCCATCTCACTCAAAATTCCAAACGTTTTTGTACGAAATCGATAACTAATTCGATAACAACATCTATTCTGACTGGATGGTTCCAGTAAAAAATCGTGTATTTTCACTGGCGTTACGAATTCAGCGGTACTAGCAGCGGATTGAATATAAAGTAGTCCAGCTGCTATTAAATAAAATCCAATGGTTACTCCATATCCAACTACGAACAAAACCATTAAAAACAAAGATGTATATCTATATATTATGGTAACATCTTCCTCTAGCACTAATATTATTAAACGATGAACTGGCGCCGGTTTAAAGCATATGGCAGCAATATAGGCCCAAGGGACAAACGCGAATATAGCTATAATAAAAACTACAATGTATTCACTTTGACGCATTCTCTTTAAAACGGTTGGATCTCTTGACATGTTTGCTTGTCTTAACAATTTACAAGTGTAGTCTATGTGTTGGTATAACTGATTTAATAGATGTAGAAATATTAGTCTGTTCCTTTTAAGCCAATTGTGAACACAGTGGACATAGAAGCCAGTTACTATTTCAGCCCAGCCAAGCATATCAAAAGCTATTTCATAAGTTGAACTGTCGTTTAAATTTTTGCCGGTGTCGGTTAAATCGTTTATTGTCGATTCTTTACATAAAAGAACACTCATTAAGCCTAATGGCATAGATAACAGTAGAAGACGTGCTAATTCTGTATTCATTTTAAGTAAAACTGATGCCTCGAAAAATTTCTTAGTTCTTGGATTCCAATCAAATAGACCAACCAGTGGGAAATAATGAGTGAATTTACAGGCATAACCTATGTATCTGAGAATTCTTAAAGAAATCATGATAATATCTTATCAAATTGTATAAGAGTTCGAAAAAGTAGGCCAGGTATGATTACTAATATGAAAACTACTGCACTATCGATGAAAGCTTATCCAAAACGTTATGTTGTAACCTGGGCTTGTTTAAAATGTGCAATGTTTTGAAGTTATATACAAAAAATATCAGTAAATTGATTATGTTCAAAAACTATTGATATCAGTTATAAATAAGTCTTATATAAAACGTAGTTTAAAAAGGAGTGTCCACCAATATTTTAACCTATCTTGATATTTGTAGTTTGATTTGATTTATATGTTGAAAACCGTTTATTAAACAGAAATAGGATTTTATCATTTTAAATCTATTGATATTTCTGAAGTGAACCTAAATTCAATTATATTTTGATTGTGCAATTCGAAGCTTAATGGTTTTTCTACAACAAGTTATCGATTATCTCCTTGTGTCGTAGTAAATACTTTTTGGTAGCAGTCATAGGGTTTGGTGACGTCTGTCAAGCTGAAAGGGAAAATGATATTTAAAGATAAACCGGTAAAAACGGCAAATTGGCGTAACTATTTGTGCATTTTGCCGATATGTTCTGCAAATTATGCTACTTGGTTATATTCTGGTAATTTAACTTCTAAGACTTGCATCAAAAAGAGTTTTAATGGATTAGTTTAATTGTGACTCTTCCGCTAGGATTATTAATAGTTTAGTAATAAAAATTGTTTTAATTTTTATTTTTCAACTGCAAGTCAAAACAAATGCTATTTAGTTTCCATTAAAACAATTCTTATGTAATTTGGCATCAGTTAAGCTTCGAGTAAATAATAACTTTGTAATACATCTTTTGATTACTTTTACTTTTGCGACTCTATTTTTTAATAAAGATTCGATTTCAAGGAATGTTTCTTAAAAAACATACTTTAATTTTTGTTACAATGAAGAAAGCTTATTCAATTAAACTAAAAGTAATATTTTTGTTGACGAGTTATATTTTGACTATAAGGATGTCCTTGTTCATCATAATTAGAACTTTACTAAAGCGGCAAATACATACGTGTATACATATTTTACATAAAAGGTACTTCAATAGGTAGTATTTGTCAAGGTAAACAAAGCTTCATCAACAAAACGTTTGTGTGCAGGTTATTGCATTTATTTCTGTTGAGTTGTACCTAAAAACATTTTGCGTCGGCGTACTATGCATAACATTTCTAATAAAAATTATCTTCATACTGATAAAATATTTGCATTGTCTTCATCATTGCTAGAGGATTGCTTGAGATGAAAATGATTGTCGGAACTATTAATAAGTCAGTTACCTGTGTCTTACTATCTTTTGCGTCATTTTCTTTCTTGATGATAGCTATTTTAATATTAAAAGATAAAGTAAATCATTTATTTAAGTTGGTAGAGTTTATTTGACCATTTGAGTACCAAAACCAGATCATTTGCTATTCGAATTTTTTTCGAAACTCAAAATGTTTCAAAGTTGGGTGATCATTGCGGCCATGATAACTTTCTGTCATACATCTGCAAATGGTAATTTATATTTTATTCGTTTCAAAATATGAAGTATATAATTTTTTAAAGTGATTATCGATTTGCTAGTGATTTGAAAGTGATACACCTTTTAATATTTAAAGGAGGTAGAATTCGTTATGGGGATCAACAATTTACATTCAACAACATGGCCAATGTAAGACCAATCGATTTGAATAATAAAACTTTAAAATTGATTAATATGTTTATTACGACAATATAGAGAAACCATAATCACGCCCGGCAGTACTGCGATTCTCTTGGTGGTGAGCTGGCCAAAGTAACTGGAAGAAATATATTTGATGTTCTTCAAGCGTTTACACCAGCAGTTGGTGGTATGTATTTATTTGTGATTTAACCTTGATGTTTTGAATTCTTTTAAAGCAAACGGTACAAACAAATATGTTATCTAGGTTACTGGATTGATGGTATGTACGACTCTAGATCTGGCAAGTATATAACTACAAGACACTGTACCCGGAGTGAATTAAATTTTACTGAAATTCCATCTCATCGTTTGGAAATTGGAAGACGTTCCAGTTGTCTGATGTTTTACAAGGGAACAACTGCTGAGCATTCAAAAATACAAGCTGTGGACTGCAATAGTCACCCTAGCGGTGTGGTTTGTACTGTTCCAGTACACGGGTGCAACCTTCACAAAGCTTGATTTTTTAACTTTTTTAATGTAACGCATGTTTTCTTTAACATTTATATCTCATTTCAATAAAAAAATAATAATTTACAGGAACAATCAATTTGTATTTCCTTCGATGATAAATAAATGATGAATAGAAGCATTGCATTTTAAATGGAAGGATTGAATTGAAATCTAGAAGCCTCCTTATATAGTCATATTTAACTTACAAACGATTGAATGAACCCGATGACAAACCATAATTAAAGCACTATAACATATTGATTGATTCTTTCATACAAAAGGAAATATATATTACATGATGTAGCCAATTTCTACAAATAAAAATAATAATTTCGGTTTACAAACAAACATTAGATGCAATATAAAAACATACAAATTTTTTGTGAGTTGTGATGTTGGTTGTTCCTATCCAACACGCTGTTAGGTAACCCTCGTGGTTATCTACAAGCTTATGAGCGTTTAAAATAATTAACGACAAGACACACCGGATATCATTAGTACTATTACTTTATTACATGACTATGACTAAATTACAAGTGCATGATCTCATGACTGACAGAGTAAGACTAAACTACAATGCTGCTCTTGCACATATGCAAGCAACAGAACATTCTGGAGGCAGCATCGTGCTCCTCTACTTCAACATCCCGCCACATCTCCCCTCAAAGCTTCCAGCTAACACTTAAACCTTTCCACAGCCTTGTACTTCCTTCCGTAGCGACTGTGATCCCTTGGAAGAGTTGGCGGCGACTCCGGATCTCGTTGCTCCACTTCCGGTTCAGCTTCTATTGGAATGTCTGCATCCCAATCAATATCCTCCAGCTTTCCAACTGACTCCAAATGGAAAGCGTTCCTCCGAAACTTCCCGCTTCCGGTCTTGACCCAATATGATCTTGGAGATCCTGCTTTCTCCACAATAACGCCCCATTCTCGTCTATCCCTGACCCATACCTTCTCCCCCTTTGAGAAATCTTTCTCCACGACTCCGTGGCGGCGATCAAAATTCTTCTTTTGATTGTATCGCCTATTCTCCTCCCACTCCCGTAGCCATTCTTGTTCCACCAGCGTAGGTTCCAATAACTTTGGACTGCAAGGTAGGGTCGTTCTCATTTTTCTTCCAAATAATAACTCGGCTGGTGAGTATCCATTAGCAAGTGGCGATGCTCTGTACTCCATCAGCGCCTTCAATGGGTCACAATTTTTCTTCAATGCCTGCTTAACGATTTTCACAGTATTTTCTGCAAACCCATTGGATTGGGGAAACTTGGGACTGGATGTCTTCTGGACAAATCCATACTCCGTTGCGAATTCCTGGAACAGTGATGACGCACTTGGACTGAACTGTGTTCCATTGTCGCTGTACACCACTTCCGGGACTCCATGGCGTGAAAATATTGCCTTCAGGTGATTGATCACCACTTCACTGTGCAAACTCTTCAGAGAAACAACTTCCGGGTATCTGGAGTAAAAGTCGCACACCACCAGGTACCATTGATTCTCGAAGTAGAATAAATCCATTCCTACTTTCTGCCACGGCCTTTCTGGAAACTCACTTGGCATCAGAGGTTGGTGCTTGGCTGTACGCTCCTGTGCACACACTTCACAACGCCGTATCATCTCTTCTATTTCCGCTGATATGCCGGGCCACCATACACACTCTCGAGCTCTGGCTCTGCACTTGGTGATTCCTTGGTGCCCCTCATGGATCCGCACCAGTACCTACTTCCTCATGGTATGTGGGATGATGAGTCTGCTTCCCCGCATCAACAATCCATCCTGACTTGCTATTTCATCACGAACATGGAAATAGCTTGATAATTCCCTCTCATCACACTTCTTCGGCCATCCATCTTGACAGTGACTTGCTACCTTCTGCAATACTGTGTCTTCTCGCTGACCAACTGCAATTGCCTGCAGTCTTGCATCTGTTGTCTCAACATTTGCAATCGTGAAACGAACATGCTCCTGGACTTCCTCCTCCATGTCGTATTCTTCGCTCTTCTTCAATGGATGTCTGGACAGGAAATCTGCTGCTATCAACTCTTTTCCCGGAGTGTGAAAAATCGAGAATGCATAATGCATCATTCTCATCCTGAATCTTTGCAATCTTGGCGTCAGCTCCGACAACTCCCTCTTCTTGAATATTGCCAATAGTGGCTTGTGGTCAGTCTCCACCTGGATCTTCTTTCCCAAAATAAAATCCCTAAACCGGTCACAAGCCCACGTTATCGCCAATGCTTCCTTCTCGATCTGTGCGTATCGCTTCTCCGTCTCCGTCAGAGTCCTGGACGCGTACGACACAGGCTTCCAGGATCCGTCTTCTTGTTGCTGTTTGAGGACCGCTCCGACCCCAAACGATGAACTGTCGGCTGACACCATTGTCTCCTTCTTGGCGTCGTACTTCACAAGTACTGGATCACTGGAAAGAATCTTCTTGATCTCCTGGAAAGCTTTCTTCTGTGGGTGGTCCCACACCCACACTGCATCTGTCTTCAACAATGCATTCAGCGGCTGCAAGATTGTTGACATGTGAGGGATGAACTTTGCCAAGTAGTTCAAAAATCCCAGTAGTGACCTCACATCTGACACATCTGCTGGTTCCTCCAGTTCCATGACAGCCTTAACCTTATCGTCATCTGGATGAATCCCTTTCTCATCCACATGCCCGAGGAACTTGACACGTTTTACTCCAAACTGGCATTTATCCTCATTCAAGGTCAAGCCACTTTGCTTCAGCCTCTTCAAAACCTTTCTCCGGTGATCATCATGCTGCTGCTGATTATCTCCAAAAATCAACACGTCGTCCATCAAGCAGACTACTCCTTCAATTCCTCGCAGCGCCTCATTCATCCTCTTCTGGAATACTTCCGGTGCTGAGGTAATTCCAAACGGCAGTCTCTTGAAGTAAAATCGCCCGAATGGTGTGATGAAGGTGGTCAATTTTGCACTTTCCTTCGTAAGGGGTATCTGCCAAAATCCTGAATTGGCATCCAGCTTGGAAAACACACGAGCCCCATTCAGCTTGCCAAG
>JAQFZH010004461.1:0-11934 GCA_034695485.1 Entomobrya nivalis
CGATTCCGTCATAGCATATAACTGATCTCCATAATAGGCTAGGTTAACGGAACAATTATCCGTGACTTCGTTTATTACAAGGTCAAAGATTGATTTAAATTCTGCTTTCAACCTGGATTATGTTAAAAACTATTATATGAAAGGTGCATATATATATATTTCGATGAGAGCTTTACTATATTTTATATGTATACAATCCAAAAATACCCTGGCATGGATCGGGGAGTGCTCGTGTTCCAAACTCAGTAACGACTATTCTGTTAGCTGCCATATTTTTCTTATAAGTGTCGCTTTGGAGGGCACGATTTTGGTATGTGACCTTTCAGATATAAATTTTTATAAAAAATCAAAGTTTGTTTTTTGTCTTTTCCACATATGTATATGCGATTTACATACCTTTCCATCCTTGATTGTAAATTTATGAAGAATTGCCAACCCATCGAATACGTGTTTATACTGATCCTTTCCAATATTTGTAATACCTGGACCCACTCTTACTAATTCTCCTTGTAGCCATGATGGAATAGTACCTTATTTTGTTGAATAAAAACGTTTTAAGGCAAAATCTAACATAGAAAAAGTTACAAAGAGTAAAAGGAATATAAACCTGTTATAATCCCATGAACTGGTTCTAAAGTTTCTTTGTCACAGCTTCTGATTACGGGATGCACATATTTATCGCGTTGGGTACTACGTTGAAATAAATAAAATTCATAAAATTTATACAGATTGACTTATAAATTATCCTAAAACCTGTAATTACCTCAAAGATCCCATATTTAAAAAAAATTATGGTTATATTTCCGTTTATGGTTTCCAGCTTTATTTGAAGTGTGCACAAATGTATTGAACGAATAAACGAGCAAAAATACTTGCATCTCCTTCTGTCTAAAAAATGATACTGTTTTGATGTCTGACTTTGGCAGTACTGTAAACTTGCTGTGAAACAAGTTTATTATGACGCTGTACAAATCATAGATAACTAAGGTTATCACAATACAATCACTTACTTGCGAGACTCGCCTAAATTGTTATGTATGAATCATTAAGTAATATATATTGTAATGAGTTTAGTTTGTAAGGAAACTCAGCATTTAAATGAAATGTCAAATGTCAGGACGATGTACGTGGAAATTGAATGTATTTTTGTTTTTAGGACGGCACGAGCGTTATATTTATTGCGTAAATACACACGTGGAATTGCATGAATGATTGATAATAATTTGCAATAATTCATGTGAATG
The DNA here is from genome assembly GCA_034695485.1 of Entomobrya nivalis. Classification (NCBI taxonomy): domain Eukaryota; kingdom Metazoa; phylum Arthropoda; class Collembola; order Entomobryomorpha; family Entomobryidae; genus Entomobrya; species Entomobrya nivalis. The sequence goes on from JAQFZH010004461.1 coordinate 1,245, forward strand.
ACCAAATAATTAGCTGACCATTGCAAAAATACACGATATTCGTCTGTTGATAATATTTGCAGTCTTTCAGGCAACTTTGTCGCTCCAATAAATTCTAAACGAAATTCGTACAAGTCTTACTTAATGTATGGAATATGGAATGGTTTGCAAAGGAAGCTATTACGTCATGTCTTTTTGCAGTTTATACGCATCTTGGTTTTATGCTGATGTGCTATTTACGTATTTTACGCTTCAACTTGGGGATTACATTTCGCAACCTTCTCCAGAGCAAACAGGAAGGACGTCCTTACGTTTGTTCTCCTTTCGGCATCTAACAAGAAACAGCCTTCTTGTGGGTTGCTGGAAGCTACTTTTTAGCGAATTTGGTTTCATTATACAAATAAAGCAAAATCATTTCAAGTTGGATACGCTATACGGTATCGTAAGATCAAACGACTATATTCAAGCATTTATATAAAAGCATAATGCGTACACATATATGGAAGCCTGTCTTAAATAGTTGTTTCAAATATGACATAACAACACCGAATGCAAAAAAACTTTACTACATAATACGCTTTTATTTGGTTCACCAATTCCATAAAATAAGCATTAAACCAGGCGTATTTAATAAGGTTATATTGCCGGACAAACAATATATTACAGAATTTATACGTTACCTGCTAATTTTTACAGTTTATTATGTTTCATGATGTATGAAAGTATAGTGATCTACTAAGCTCCTTTTATATTTTGGCAATGCAAATAATCTAAGTTAATTAATTAACGTCAATAAATATGTAAAAACATCTATAAAGCATCAAAAATCCGATTAAAAATACCTTGAGTACCTATTCTTGTACCACGTTTTCCTAGTAGTGTCGGCAGTAAGCATTAAATTAAGTATGTTTTACACAGTACAGTTGAATAAAGTATTTTATACATATATGCATGTTAATATGCATAAATATATTTTTCAGGATATTTTATCGATCTGAGGGAAAACATGTTAAAAACATGTTATGAAATACAAATATTTATAATAAGCTTCAGTAATACTTGATGCATAACTTTCAACCTTAACCTTGACAAAATAATCGATTAATTTCAAAATCCTGACCACCAAGTTAGCCACATCAAAAATATTATTTTCAATGGCAAATTTTCAATGCTGCTAACCGTTTGTAATGAAATGTAAAGTGAAAAAAGGGAAACTTCAAAATCAAGGTGCTCTTAGGCATGTATCATCACCGTCATCACCTTGTATTTTTGACGAAACCTTGAGTTTTAGTCATGTTTCCTCCCACATACTCTTAACAAATAGCAATTGTAGCTTTTAAAAATATTCTGTCTAATGCGTACATATCTGTATGCCCAGCACCATATATATCAGTTTTTCAACACGTAGGACAGAATTTAACTTAACCGGGTACGAAATTAGTCATTTAAGTAACCAAAGCAGTGGTTTTCGCAAACTTGCTATGAAATGGCAGACATGTATAATAGTGCGACTCTAATGAATGCGAACTTTTATACATTAGAAATGAACATATCGTTTTTACTTGATACGCAGATACTATACTTATAACAACGAAATGAACATGCATGCAAGAAATGCAAAATTCAGTTTCAAGCACAACTTGAAAAGAAGTTTATTAGAACGAAACTGAGCGCAGTTTCCGGTCCAGTTTAACCCTAAACGCAAATAAGACGAAAATCAACAGAGATATTTCCGACAAAATGGCTCGGAAATATGCTATCTTATCATAGTCACATATAATATTATAGCAATGTCAACAATACACATAAATACATGCGATATTATATTTCTTATTGAATTTACGTTGCGTATCATTCTTATCAATCGCATGTAATAATCCGTAACATAAAGCACAATACAAGCACTTATTCATCAAACAATTATACAATGTTTTAATTGAGTTCACAAACTGTAAAAAAATTTGTCAAAGCAACTCAATGATGTAACTTTTAAAAATGTATACCTATGCATGAATGTATGTATGTGATCCAAACTATTTATCTTTTTACCATTTCTAGAAAAAAATGCAAACAAAATCTCTAATTACCTTGTAATCTTGAAATATTAGATAAAATAGAGCAAAATGTAAAATCTATTTAAATTCTCCAAGCTTTTACTAATTAAACCAAACTTAAAATCCAGATTTATTCTCATTTTCAATTTTACCTTCAAACGATTCGTCTCTGAAAATGGATGGTTATACATACTCTGAAATATTTTGTAAGGGTTGCTATTGCAACCCGAATGGGCCCCTATTTAAGTGCTTACAATGCCCTGACTACGTCCTTTGTGAGCGCTGCTTCGAACAGAATGTTCATTCACATCATGTATTTGGGATTGTAAGGTCCCCCGAACAAAATCGAAACTTGAAAATGCAGTTATTGTAAGTTTTGTATAAAATCATATTTTAGTTACTTAATTGGAATACAAGTACTAATTGAAAATATATATTAGATTTGGTACTATGTGGAAACCATTTTTTGAAAACCATGAAAATATTAAGGATCTAAGGAAGCTTCCTCCTTTTTGTTGCATCTGTGCTATAAGGAACATTGGCCCAAGAGACTGCAGTTACATTTGCTTGGATTGCCGCCCACTTTACGGACTATGCAAAGGTTGTTGGCAATCCAAACAAAACAATCATCCCAAAAATCACTTTTTCGCAGTAACCAAGTCAGGAGGCTCCAGACAATTCGTTACTAAGGCTCTATCGGGAATAAAAAACTAAGTGGTTTTTACAATTGACAAGATGTAAAACTTACAACGCACAACTCTATTCTTAACATCACCCAAAAATAGGGATGATATTATTTTTCATTCATTAATTTTCTTTTTATAAACAACATCTTGAATATAACAGCAGGAGTTTTCTAGAGATAAAGGTTCTTTCAAACATAATGAAACAGTACATGTGATACATTTATGGTAGATCATTTGTCAGTTTGCTTTATATCAAGTGAAGGTACCGCTGCTGCACAGAACGGTAACTCAATTAATTTTAATAACACTTTTAAAAATAAAAATGAGAACAAATGGGCACAGCCTAGAAAGCCCAAAATGCAAAAAATAAAGACGTGTTGGAATTCATACTAATTGTGGTCTTGTAAATAGAGCTTCTTGTTGTGATATTTTATTTGCGAACAACATAAAGTTTCTCTATTTTACCGCACTTATCAAAAATAAACATTTATATCCAGACATACATCGAAAAGTATGCAAGGTCTAGCCAAACTGTATCATAGTTTACTGCACTTTTATAAATAACAAAATGAAAGGGAAACCTTTCATGCAACCCATGATTGTTTAATTGATATAACACTCCTCAGTAAAATATAAAGTAATGCATTAATGCTTTGTTATCCACTCAGCTGTCGTTTCTTATAGCATCAAAATTTCACTTTGTACTGACCTTCATCATGAAACCGCCTCCCACACAAATATAAAAAGTGACTTGTAGAAATGTAAGTGATGTAAATATATTCGCTCCGATAAATTATTGCTTGCAGAATGGAATGTTAACACCAGCGATCCTACATACTTTACGTATAACATTTGATTTCAGAAATGATAAAAATTGGGGATAAAGTAGACTCGGTCTACGAACTATTGAGCGATGATTCATCCTTCCTGTCACGCCACACTGGCATGTCATGTCACGAACTTGAATCATGCTTCTTCCATAGAATAAATCAAGCCTATAATAATACAAAAAATTCTGAGTAACCAGAGGATGCATAATATCAACACATGTTGCATTGCAATTTGGCGGAAGTAAACGAAGTGCATTATGTGCGGAATAGTGCATTATCACAAAAAAAGAAAGAAAAATAACAAAGGCAAACATAATTTCATAAAAGGCTTTCTTCATGTATGTAAACTTATTTTAAGAAGAAGGGAAATGCTTACAAAAATCATACTGAAGCCTGGGATTAATTTCTTTGGAAATGCTATCGTATTTGAAGCGATTGCTGATGTGATATAAAGAATTGCATGAATAACAATGCGACCAACAAATAGAAAGTAGAAAACAAGCTTGAATTTGACTTTCTGTAATCGTCTTTTAATAAAAATGAGTATGATTTTTCTAGCAATGACATTTTTCATCAAACGAACTTCCAGTTGTATTCATTTAACTTGTATTAGCATAACAGAAAAACTTGTATGGTTGAAAAGGACAAAACCTATATTTCCTGTTTACCTTCAAATTTCTAAGTAAAAGAGGTCATGGTGATCTTTTGACATTTGCTAAGCAAAGTCATGTTGCTGTTAAACAGCAAATGCTTCTTTTTTTTGCTTTGTATTCCCCGGAAATTTCACATAAAGCTTTAGGAAAAACGCAAAACAATAATATTGGTTGTTATGCAAAAATAAACATAACTTTTTCTGTTTTTCATAACTTTCTTAAATGAAATTGGGTTAGGTACTTATAAAACGTATAAAAACCCAACATTGTGGCATCAAAATTGCGTCAGTTGAAAAATAGTGTCTTAAAAATTATATTGAAAACTTGTTTGTAAAAATAGCTACTTTCAAGATACAACTTTCCTGGAAGAAAAATAAATATTCTAGAATTAAAACTGAAAAAGTTTCTTAGTTATAGAATAAGAATATCATATTTTTTTCCTATTTACAGAGAATTTCTATGCATGCATATGAGCTTATTTGGAAGTGGAGTGAAGACTGCAGTTTAATATATGAACATAATAAATAAACACACAAATATTTTATAACCCAAATGTGGAAAAATAGCTACGATCCTTGACCTAAGGTAATTGCATTTTTGTTTCTGATTTTGTGTGTATCTTTCCATTACAATCCTTTTCAAGGTTTGGATCTATTAACGTTGAAGTTTTTGACCTCAGCTAATGTTAGAATATCCATTAATTCTCCTTTAGAAACTAATTTCCGTAATGCTCGTTTCTCAACCTTCTGTAAACACAATAATCCCAGAGCTTCACATTGTTCACTTAATAGAATGTGTTAATATGTATATTAGATATTTTCATGGAAACTCATGCATTGCAAACTGCAGTATGTACTATAAAAGTACTATAAATAACTGAATACTAGTACATCGTTACACTATGCAATTTCATGGCGAACTCGCACAAAACCAATTTTGTATCTTGTGGTAGGATTTTGGAAGAGCTTGTAATTGTAACTGTATCGAACGTTCATTTAGTAATTTTCCACTTATCCCATCTGTTTATTGTTAATTGCTGAGAATTGGAACAAGTAGACACTGGGGAAATAATTGTACATAAAACAGAGTTTTACATTAGCTAATAAATTTGCTTAGTTTTTCTATTATTATATACATATTTATACAAGAATACGTGAAATCATTATTTTCAAGATCGAATTCGTTAGCCTTTTCGCAAGGGAACCCGGAAAATTCATTTAAAAAGTCTCTTTGTCGTTATCACGATATAATTTTATCTAAATAATCAATTACTGCTATGACGATCTTGAATCCAATTAACAGAACTTGGCAAAGGCACTATTCGTTTTTTCAGTTTCGATAAATTCTGTGACTTTGAAATGATTTAGTTCGTATTTTTTCGTAACTAAAAATACTTCTATTACATATTATGCTATTTTGTTAAAAATAAACTATAGTCAATTTTAATGTTCAATGTGCCATGGAATAGAAGAAACCTTTTCTTAAACGGAAAATTCCCGGAATTTTTTACGTCTTGTATTGTATCCATAATATACAAGCGATTGATAACTTTTACCATTCTACTCCTAAATGCCATATGTAGTGTAATTTGATTTCTACCCACATGCATGAACTACAAAACCAATAATCTTAGTTGTTACTTCAGTAAAATGTTTAATACAAAAAATAAGTCAATGTCATAAAACAGAAACAGAAGTCTTCCAGCATTTTTCATATTAGAATTTCAATTTATGAAGAAGGAGCGCCAATACAATTTTTAACTTCCTTCCTGTTTGTCGAGAAACTTTATTTTGGGAAAAATAGCAATTATTTAAGTAAAACAAACTTATGTAGTAAAAATATATAAGCCTGGTCCATGTATTTTTGAATAAACAAGTCAAGGTTAAGTGAGTCTGATTGGAATAATATGTTTATGAAGTATTTGACGAATGTAGGAGGAAATAGTTCACTTGAAATTTGAAATGTAATCAGTTTCTTCGCCTCAAGTCTGATTGGTACAGATTAATTGTTCAAATATAAAAATGTACTCCAATAGATCATATGAAGGAACTCCAGACAACCATATTATTTGCAATTGCTATTTTGCTATTCTAGTCATGAGTATGGAAAGTATGCGAATCAAACATGATATTCACCAAAAAATAAAGTGAAGTTAAATTTTCATAGCATGGAAATTATTTAAAATAATGAAATGTGGTTTGCGTCTTATTTAGAATTTACCTAATTGTTCATGCTAATCTATGAATAAAATGGAATTTAATTTTTCAGTACATAACTTTCAAGCTCCCTTTCCGTTTAAAAGCTGCTAAAGTTCTCTTTATTATCAGTCGTCAGACATTATCGTCGGAAAAAAATGGTTAAGAATCAAAATGTTAAACACTGATTAAATATTACGTCAGATCTAATCAATTAGCTAACTTCATTATCTTTCATTTGACACATAATAGATTATCTTACTTGCAATGCCAATATTTGTTTTGTATTCCCATACTCCAATCTACGCTGTTTTGGCGTTGTGTGGATTCGTTCCATTGCAAAATTGAGCAACATTTCTGCTTACTTAAAAGGATCATTTCACATTCTGGCTTTCATTCTTTTTCGTAGCCTTACTTTGACTTTCACTTAAAAGTCAGTGTTACAATTACCATCAAGTCAAGTAAGTATATACTTGATACGTGTTTATATAACGTTCGTTGTTGCACGTTAACACAGGTGGGAGAGGGGAGTAAGTCACTTTCACGAAAGTTTATAATTACAAATACACATAATTCGAATAATATTTTTGAAATACCGATTGAAATTGAATGTGTTGGTGAAGATTTTAGAAGTTCACATTTTAGATGAAAAAATGAATTGAAATAAATTACGCTTGATTGAGTTAATAAATTATAATTTAGTGAAGCAAAAGTTTTCACGAATGCGTAGGTAATAAATTATAAAGTGAGTTGTTAGCATTTGCATGTTGTAATTTATATATGTATAAATAAATTGAAGCCAATAAATTAAAAATGACAAATGCCGCTTTTATATTTAAATTTACCGCAAGGTCAATACTGGTACACTTATTGTTTCATCATTCTTTTGATCCAATTTAGGTATTCATGATCATCGATCACGTCAATAGTTAGTTTATTCTTTTCGCCTAATTGTCTCAGATTTTACAAGTGTACATATTTATGTAAACCGAATTTTAAGTACCTCAAATAGTTTAACCTTACAAAAGTAATTCCGACAGCTTACTTATTATTCCCATTGTTCCACCTTGAACATTAAAAGTACAAGTAATGACGCAGGAGGCATACAAAGGTTATATCTGGTTTGTGTGAAGGGATTTCAAGTTTAGTGTGCTGTCAACCAAGGAGAGAAAATGAAATTACTGTGAAAGCATTTAACACGCTTTGACGTAACATGAGGTATTTTTAGTAAATCTATTCATTTTGCAAGTAGTATAGGTTTGGGATTTATTCAATCGTGACGAACGAACTAAAAAAATATGATACATATAATTTACTTGAAATCGTTAATTAAATGCAATCGAGTTATTTATAAAGGAAGCTTTGTAGCTTCAATGACAAGTTATATCATCACATTTTGCTCGCATACATTAACAAAATTCATAGAACACTTGCACGTAAGACTTGTAGTCTGTCGTAAAACAATACTTCAAACAACTAAAATTATCCAGCCGTCTCAAACCAAAATGACGCCGGGAATTTTTGAAGGATTTCTTGGGGAACTGTTTGATATTTAGTCTCGCCTAAAATATTGGAGTTTCAATATATTTTAAACAGATAAACATAGCCGTTAATGCTAGTCAGAAGCATTGCATGAACACAAACAATAGCAGCCTCTGAAAAACTAAACTCTCATATTAAATAAAAATTAAAAGAAAAAAACATTTGAATCTTGAAAGTAATGTAGATTTAGACTGGGAAAGTAAATCTCTCTGCCAATTAAATAATGTATTTACATAAGTGAATTTCAATGTGACTCTCATGCCAAAAATCACATACCTTTGTAATACTTAAAGCATTTTGTAGGCACATATCTAAATAAAAGTTTTCTGGCTTAATAAAAGCCGAAGTTTCCAAACTATAGTTTCCCATTAATCAACAAACAAAGGAACTAGTTGTAATTGAGGTTTAATATGAGTACAGAAAACTTGGAGGAAATTGAAGGAATTCTCATTGCTAGAAAAACCACAATCTCTCCTCAACTCCCTCAATTGTAAAAGAATGAAATACCCAAATGCTAACCTCAATACCTTAAACAAAAGCTTACCTCGAATCAAAGAAAGTTACAGGTTGAATAGGCGTTGCTGGCAATACGTTGTCACACAAATCAACAAATCTAAGTTACAATTCCAGACTTGAACTAATTTTTCTGCTTTGTTTGAAAGCTAAACATATTTTCCAATCTAAGTACATATATAAAGCTTTCACCACAATCTTTAACCAACCCATTAATCTAAATTTGAATCATGATAAACTCCGATAACACTCATGCACCGCAGACCACAAACCTACTTTAAAAGAGAAAATGATCAAGCGAGAGAAATAAAACCCTAGTTGTACAACTTGTTTGGTAACCATTCAGTATTGCAATGATGGGGATATAAAATGCGAATATTTCTGTGTGGCTTCAGTTTTACAATTTTAAGACACTCCTTTGTAAATAATTCCTTTAATCTAGTTTAGTACTCAGTACTAAATTAGTAGTATAGATACAAATAAAATGCAACGATTAATTGTCACGATTCAGCATCGGAGGTAAAAACTACTGAATGGTTCCATTTCTTCTATTTATAGACATTTCGGCGCTTTTCGTTTACAATGTGAGTTAAATTGGTAATATTTAATACGACCATGTAAGAATACATAAATTAATCATTAGAACCGCTTGTTCTTTGGCTATTTGAAAAGGTACTTTCAATTTAGTTCTATTCTTTATATTTTGTTAATTTTCTAGCTCTATATTTATATTTATAGATATACTACTCATAGTTTACGTAAAATGTCCAAGTAATGTCTAAAAACACACAAATTATATTGTCAAGCTAATTAGTTTTTACGCGAAATTAAAAAAATGTACAAGCAAAACAGCCAAAGTTTTTAATTTTACATTTCGACTCAAATTTGACACCAACGCAAACAGTTGTAGCAACCATCAGCAAGTTTAGCAAAATTGCGTTTTTGAACGTTATAATTTGAAGCTTACAAATCAAATTATAACATTTTCAGCGTTTTCCAAAACTGATCTTTATTAAACTTATCTCCACAAATTAAGAAAGGTTATTTGTGTATATTTAAGGAAATTTGAGAAAGTCATGTTATCATCCAACATCTGTATGCGAAGGAAATTGACTTCTTGTACGCAATACGCAATAGCCTATTATCATTATCTCAATAAAAAGAATTTAATGAACATGAGTATTTCGACATAGTACAATGACTTTTAACGAAGATAAGTAAAGTTATTTCATTATTTCATTATACATATTTCGAACACTGAATATGTCTAATACTGGAAGAATGTTTTTTATGTTGACATAGTATATTCTGTTCATTATCAATGAATCACATAAACTACGGTGACTTCTTTGTAGGCCAAAATCATCGCACTGTGCAATATTACACTCATGTGTAAAACATGAAAAGTAAATCAAAAGCTATGCACTTAGATCTGAGGTACACTTCAGAACTAAAATTTATGATATTGCAAAACTGTAGAAACCTGATTTGTTTTAAAACCAGCTTATTTGATGAATTCATGTCATGGAAGTAAATCAGTTATTCTGACACATATTTTGTAAGGTTATCTGTTTTAGTAATTTTTGGAATAGTAACGTTTTTATACCATATACAAAATTGAAGTGATAATTCGATATCATTTTATAAGTTATGTAGTTAGAGTAAGAAACATTAGTCAGCCATATACATGCACTACAAATTTCTATGTTTGAGAAACGACTTAGCATAAATCCCTTCAAAGCCTGGTGCAACATTTATGTATGTGTATAAGGATGGAGCTAAGCAAAAATGCGTCCAAAAATCTCTCCAGACAAGTTATCTTTGATGTTTCCATTTACCAACCGAAATCATTTTAAATAATATATAAATGCACTTTTCATTACTTCAAATTAAAATTAACATACTATACTTCTTAAGTAATACCTTCATTTGAACTGCCTTAATATGACGTACAAGTCATTAAACTTGGGTCAAAAGAGGCACCCACATGGTGGCTTAGCTAATGATGTTTGTTTTTGTTTCGCCCTCGAGGGGGATTATTTTATCAACAAACTCAACTTAGTAAATGTTTTCTACTGAATCAAGATTACGTCAATGTCCCTACGCAGATTTTTTTTTTGTAAATTTGATAAGAGTACACATTGTGTGATGTGATAATGTGGGTGATCGGAAAAAATCCCAAAAACAGAATCCCAAAATCATAGAATCCCAAACGGAATTCTTCCCCAATGGAATTAT
>JAQFZH010004462.1:0-11933 GCA_034695485.1 Entomobrya nivalis
TGAATTGTGTAGTTTTCCTTTTTTAAACTACTAATCGTGGTTATTGTCTGATCTTCTGAGGGACGAATTAAAATACTAGACATTTTACCAGAATACTGTAGTACAAGTACACTACTTACAAACATCCACAAATGAAAAAGCGAAAAATTGCCGTGATGTCTAATAATACCCAGTCCACTACATAGAAGTACTGATATCGTTCCAATATATCCATATTTCGTGATTTTTCCAAGGGAAAACACTGTAGCTACAAGAAAACCCCATATCCATAGGTCAAAGGGTTCCATGAACAGATAAAAACTCCATGGGGATTCCAGTTTCATTTTGTGGTTTTGGCAATAGACAAAGTTAAAAGGAACTGAATCAACTTGCAAAAATTCGGGAACATCTCTTGTGATATAATAGTTTGTGTCTCGGTAATAATTTACCCAGTAGTAGTGAATCGAATTGTTATAATTATCCAGATTTGCAACTTGGGGTAGTATAGTAGGGAAAGATTTTCCCAAAGGGTTATGAGCCGAAACTAAAGTCATGTTTAATGCTTTTGTAATTATTGCAGTTAGTATGATATGATAATTTGCCTCTGGATAGTACAAGTTACAATCAGAATCTTTGTATATTTTATATATACGTGAACTTGTAATGCAGTCAAGTGCTGATTGTTGGTAATAAAAAAGATATGAAAAATATACAGGGTTCATTTTGATTTAAATGAGAGACAGGCTGAACGCAAATGCTACTAATGTTTCTAATGACAATGTATGCCAAAAGCCAGAATACATTTGTTCTTTTTGTCACATTTTGAAGCTTAGATAAGCATTAAAGATTTATTAGTACTGTCAAGAACCAACTCAAACGATTGGTGCTTGAATCCAGAAACGTTTACACATAAACAAAAATTCGTACCACTTTTATATTGCGAATGATACAAGTATTACTTTGAGAACATTTGTTTAAGCTAAATACGTCCAAAACGATTGTAGGGCAACGCACACTACCCGAACCATTATGCAAATTTTTTCTCACTTCACCTCTCGTTGGTAAAGATATGAGTAAAGCGGAACGTGGCTCTTGAAAAGACTGGAGTATATCCTGAGTACGACTCTTCAAATTTTCGCTTAAAGAACTATCGTTTTAACGAAATTATTTGCAATAAGGTATGTCGTGGTTTCTGAAGTAATACAATATGTAAAAGTAATCAATTAAGGAAGTGGTAGAGCTAAGTTTATTCTTTAGTAAAAAGTTTTAATAAATGTGTTAAATATCGATAAATTGAAAAATACATGACTTCGTGACTTTCGAATTTATTTCCTTTCTGGAAAAATGTTTTAAGTGCAATAGTTATGATTAGATATGTATTATGATTGAATGCGAAGTAATAAAAATGAATTCGTCGAAATAGATATACAACGTTAACCACTAGTAGTGCAAGCAATGCTTTATGAATTATTTGAAAGGTTTTCTACTTGAGGACTAAAAATGTATCGAATTCTAAAACCTTAACCCTGTAAAATAAGTCGTGTCCGTGGATTTCACAAAAAAAACTTGCATTACATTACAAAACGGTGTGATGACAAAAAATCGTTACGATTCAAAACACAAGATTGACTTTTTTATAGGATATCAAATAATTTATATTAATAACACTTTAGAAGCTTTCAAAACATTAAATTATGATATTCCATAATATTTATTTTAACGAATACACGGCCCAAAAATGCTACATATATGCGCTTCGAACAATAATACTTCGTTTATTTTCCTTCGAGTTATCATTGGAGCGCATCCTATTTTCAATAAAATTAGAAGCCATTTTGTTGGTGTACATGCCTAAAATACGAGCTTCCTACTTCACACTAAAATCTACACAACCTGAGCTCTGTCGTTGTATTTAAATATTTTTGTGTCAAATCTACAAATTACTTTGTATAAAATTCCCAAATCCATTTCACTAACCGTGTCAATTAATATATTTCTATAATAATTGATAAGTATATCAACTCACACGTTTGGCAAAATAACACTATATACATGTTGCTGAATAGAGCCCTGCCCAGGTTATAAATTATATTTTTAATATTAATTTCCTAATAAGCCAAAATAGTTTAAGTCTTGTTGACAAATTGGTTTTCCAATTAAAATTAATATTATCAAAGGTTAATTGTTAATAAAGTTAACGATTAGTACAGTTCAGTTTGCTTCCAGTTCATTGGATTGACAGTTAACCTGTCATTCCGTTAATGTATGCGTTTAAAATTTCGAAATAGTAAATTCAAAATAAAAATGGAGTCAAAATCAGTTCACTATGTAAAACCAACCCTTAACATTGGAAATTATTCACCATCCAGACCGGAGTACTTTTCTATACTTACGTACTACTACAATTGCTTGTTTTGGATGCTCTTTGTGCCGTTTCGAGTGGAAAAGAACTGCGATAAAAAATGTTACATTCTGAAAAAGAACATCTTGCAAGGCGTAAGTATCAGTTAATACAAAACTAATGTGCTTTCTAATTTTTATCATTTTTATTTAATATAATGTTTCCAACCTTTAGGTATTATGTGGCTTAATTCATCTGTTGGTTCTTCTGAAAACAACAGGAATTCTGCTTAACACACTTGAGGAATGGAAAAACTTTGATGATAATTTAGTTAGGACAACATTTACACTTGTGGCCTATTCTGGATCATTGGCATTGAGCATTTTGTTTATAAGAAGGGTTTGGTTTCAGAGGGAGAGAATGTTAGAGCTTTTGAATATTACAAATTTACCAGTGACTATAATTAATGAAAGCGATACCAAGAGAAGGCTCCTAATTACAATTACAAAGACATTTGTAATTTTAGGAATCGTTTGCATGATGCTAAGCAATTATTATGCAAATTTGAAAACGGTGATTCTCAAAACTGTTCAGCATTATGTAGGTTCCAAAACAATTTCAGTTATTCTGCTAACACACGTGTCAATGTTCACAGTAATAACTCGATTAGAAATGACTGCCATCGTTTTAACTCTTCTATTCGAGAGACAAAATGTTGCAATTCAACTAAAAATGGCAGGGGAAAACATTTACACTGGCTTAGACATTTACCGAAATATGAAAAGTAAAATGGAAGTAATTAATACTATATATGGAAATCCCCTACTAGCATATTCTTTAATTGTGGTTGGATACTACTGTGGCATGCCAGGGTTTCTGTTAACTTCTGAGTTTTCTCAGTTTCCATTAACAGCTTTGTTATATTTTGGGCTTGATCTAGTTGGATGGGTGGTTGCTGCAGAGTTTCATTATTTAACTCAACACACGTTTTCCCACTGGCATGAACACTGTACTCAGAATAAGCCTTCTGTTATAGAGTATAAAAGTCAACAAAAAGCTTGTATTAACTGTGACCAAATGGCTAGATCATTATATTTGATACAACGTGAGCAAGAAATCATAAAAATTAATGCTGAATTTAAGTTGGAATGTCTTGCATTATCATGTAGATTCTTTGGAGTGACTTATGGTTTTCTTAAAGCGGTAGGTAACGTCTAAAATCTAGGCATGGTTAAAATGTATATAGGCTTTATGATTTGGATACAATGAAATACTAATTATATTTCTGGAATTTTCAGATGCTTGGTATGCTTGTCACGTACGCAATAGTGATATATCAGACCAGTGTAAACAAATAATCCTAATTTAGGTAAGAGTAGTAACAACTATGTAGTGTAAAAAATTACGAAATTATTGAACAACTCCCTTATAAATTGGTATTTCAGCGTAGCAAATGTAACGTTCTAGTGTTTGTACAATTAATTTGGTATTTTCTTTGTTTTTCCAATCAATATTCAATAATATTTTTCATTATCCCACGTAAGCTATGAAGTTATGAACAGACATCTCCAAACTAAATCGATTTGCTTAACTAATTGCTTTTGTAATTTCAATCTTGGTAATTGCCAATTCACTAAAGGTAAATTTGTAATGATATACAAATACATTGTAGAGTCATATATTTAATTTTCGTAGAACAAAACGGACTTTGGACTAAGCACATAATACATCAAATATTAAAAATTCAGATAAACTTTGGCAAAAATGGAAGTTATGTCCTTCAGCAAGCAGTATTTTTCACCTTTAAAATTCTATTACAATTGCTTATACTTCATATTTTTTGTACCATTTCGGCTAAACTGGAATCAAAACTTGAAAACATACGTTTTCAGAAGCAACATTTTTCAATGCGTAAGTTTGTAAAAATACTCAATTGAAGTAGTATTTCAAATTACTTTATACTTAAATTAAATTTCAGATAATTTGTTGCTCTTTCCATCTTTTTGTTCTGATGACTACACTTGTTATTCAATTTGAGACCGTTGAGCAATGGAAGAACGTAAAAAGCAACTTATTTGTATCCAGCTTTACATTGCTTAGTTATACCGGATCGCTGTTAATGAGCGTTATATTTATAAAAAGGGTCTGGTTTAATAGAGAACAAGTAAAGAGTCTTCTTCATCTAACTCGAATACCAGTACCCGATATTCCTCAAAACAGTTCAAGAAAAAATGATCTACATGTTGTCATAAAAGTATTTGTAATTATCTGCACTATGGGCATAATGTTTAGCAATTATTTCGTAACTTTGAACATAATCAAAAATGTAAATTATTTCATAGGTTACAAAATCCCTGGCACAATTTTAGTATCACATGTGACAACGTTTAGCTTATTAACACGTTTTGAAATAACTATTATTATTGCAACATTATTAAGCGATGTGAAAAATGTTCAAGTTAAACTACGTAGGCTTGGAGGTAAAATTCATGACGGGTTTGAAATTTACAGCAACTTAAAAAGCAAAGCGGAAATAGTCAGCAAAATTTTCGAAAATCAACTTTTTGCATATTGTTTGGTTGTTATTGGGTATTACTGTGGGATTCCTGGAGTCTTAATAAAGTCCCTATTTTCACAGTTCCCTTTTACTATTCTGCTATATTTCGTTTTTGATATATTATTCTGGATACTTGCTGCTGAGTTTCATTATTTTTATCAGCGTGCATTTTCAAAATGGCTTGAATATTATACTGGAAATAATTCTAAGATGGGAAATAGAATTTCAAGTTTTTATTTGAATAAAGCTTGCAACAACTGTATTCAAATGTCAAATGTACTATTTTCAATTCAACATGAACTAGAGATCTCAAAAATCAGGGCAGAAGTTCAATGTGACTCTTTGGTACTATGCTGTAGATTCTTCCGTGTGACTTATGGGTTTCTTAAAGCAGTAAGTGCTATCTTAACCTAGCAATAACAATATCTGAAACCTTTGGACAACTTAATGAAGTGTTTTTATTTATTTTACAGATGCTCGGTATATTAGTTACCTACGCAGTTATAATTATTCAGACTCGCATTGATACCTCAGAAATTTGCAAAAATGGCTAGTAAATACCACTAATCCAAATACACATGAATACTTGTGTATGCTTTATTAAAACCTTTTTGAAACTTCAGAATTAAAATCTAATAACATAAAACTTAATATAAGTACATGTAGTGTAAATAATTTGTAAAACAGGCATGTTTATCAAATGTGTTTATTTATTGCGAAAATACATTATTATTATACGCACAATATCAGCCACTTTGCTTGTGTGTGCATGTATTTAAAATATTTCGTTAAACAGTTTAATTGTCATATCTATATGCTGTATGCAAGAGTACTGAACAAATAATCAAACTACATAATATTTAGACTCCGAAACATGTTCAATATGCATGATACTATACTTCGTACTATAATGAACTCTTTCTCTATCTTGCACAACCGAAGCTTTATAACCATGGTACAATGAAAACTGAAGTCTTGTTGACGTTTTGGAAGCAACAGCGAAATCAATGCTTATTTAAGCTAATTCCATTAAATTTTGTCTGTAATGCAGTTTCTAAAAGGCAAACAATGGTAGAATAATCAAAAAAGCGGAAAGACTATAGAACATAACAGTTTATTTGCTTCTTTAATCAATTTGTGTATATATGCCAGTTGTCCAAATAAAAGTGTCTGGGAAAAACTCATTTAAGTTTCACACGAACTTTATTCGGACACATTTCTTTATTTTAAACTCATAAAATATGTTAAATCTCAGCTCCTGACTCATAAATAATAAAAAACCAAATTATGATTGGCTATGAATAGCACTTACATAAAACTTTTGGTGTTAAAAAATGTTGATGTCAAACGACAATTTGAAGATAGTCCAATATTTTAAAAGTCGTTCTCATTTTCTTCATGCGAGTCTTTCTGTGGTTTCAGAGACTCTTTGTACAAACGCTCATGTTCAGTGTCTTCAGGGCTGCGATTATTTTTGACATGGTGGTTTCCTTTGGGTGACCTTCTAACTGATTTCGACTGAGGTTTGTGATTGCCAGGTTTTGTCGGGTTATTTGCCTTTAGGTTCCCATGTTGTTTTGCATGTTTTTTGCCGTGTTGTTGATGGATTTTACTGTTTCGCACTGCAACTTTCTTTGTTTCACCTTCTTCAGAAAAAAATTCATTTGGCAGATCCTCCTCAAAAAGCAAACTCTTGGAATTTGTCAAATCTTGGGTCTATTAAACGCAGTACATTGTATTTTTTTAAATTAATGGGTCTTTTATATCTAAATTTCTAAGTTTTTAATGACGTTGTTACCTTAATATCCGTAGTTTTAGAAGCTTCAGTGATTTTTAGAATGGTGTATTGAACGGTGATTATAACCAATACGAGCATGTTGGTTATTTCTAATTGTTTCGGAAAAAATAAAAGTAATAATGCGCTCGTCATCTTCCAAATGCTCACCAAGCAAAATCAACCACATATTGGGATGACGAAATATTTATAATTTTGAAATGAAATACGTTGAAACATATTTAATCAAGGATTGGGAGTTTTAAGTTCACTAATGACCTTGATTTTATTCAATGAATCCCAAATACCTAAACAAAACAAAAGATGAGTAACATAACCATGATCTCTAACAAAATAAAATTTATTGAATTGCATTTGCGTGATAGTATACAAAATTAACAGGTTTTAAAATCGTAATATGTATAAGAGAAGAGAACATTACGCAAATAGAAAGTATATTTGTTTTCGACTCTATGTTAAGATCTGTAAACATTCTAAAAATATACTTCATGAAATCGTTGGTTTGGTAACCCATCTTTGAAGGTTTGAACGTCTTAACTGAAACGGATGGACTTATTTTCGTTACGGTAATTGGTAATCAATATATTGCAAAGAGAGTCAAAATGGATATGTGGAATCGTTTAGGTTTATGTTGCATATAATTGGACATTTTTGAAAATACTTAAAACCGAAATTAGACTATAGTTGGACAAAATGGAATTTTTAAGATAAAGCAAACAATGATAATACAACAATTGAAGGCTAAATTTCAACTCAAATGTTTGAATTACGCATGCATTTTTTATTACTATTTGAAAAATGAATTTTATGCACTTAAGGAGTAATGTATAAGACGTTGTTTTTGTTAATAGATGCTGAGACTACTTGCACACATAGTGTTTATTGTTCAGACAAATATAAGCAAACAAACTGTTTACAGAAACAGACAGACGAAAATAATTGCCAAAATGGAAACGTATACTTATGTATTTTAAACCTAAGGATTTGTATTTACAACTTACATCTATCCAGTCCAGATTTTGTGCAACTAATATTTTTATTAGCAGGAAAAATTTCGTACTTTAAACGATTCTTAGCATGTATATTATAATTACTTGTAACTTGTGATATATTATGCTTCTTTTAAATATATTGTATTCCGTCGTCCTTGACCTACATTTTGTTGAATTTCAAGATTGCCCTGTGCACGTTACATTACAGTGATTTATTTTCAATTACTATTAAAAAAAAGAGTAGGTGAAGAGGCATCTGACAATAAATAGACCAAGAAGACAGTTCAAAGGAAAGTGTTTTCCCCATTTACATTTAAAATGTTACAATGAAACAAATTTTGGTCGAAAATACGCAATATATTCTTGAAAGATGTATCAATGCACTGCTGGTTAACATTAGGGTATTATCATGCTAACACGTATTCAATACTTAATGAAGACGACATATATTTTTCACAAAAATTTCAAAACCAAAACCCACTAAGCAAATAATAATACATAAAAACCATAACAAAAATATTGATACTACTTTTCCTTCCATACTAAGATTCTTTATGGTAACTTCTTCGTAAAATTTTACATTTGTAGGTGACTTCACTTTCGATCTATACTGAACTTTAGTTGAATATAATCTTGCATACATTTCATCTATCCAAAATCTGTAAAAACCGGACTCGACAATTTTTCCAAACATTTTTGCAAGTATTTGACTATGTGGTGGTAGAAAAACAAAATAGTTGTGCCCAACTGGAATAAGCCTTTTTCCAAAGTGACATCTAACTTTATGCTTTCTAATAAATTTTAAGTATAGATGAGTATTTAGCGCGACATAAACCGCATTCGTCCATTCCAAAAGTGATGCTATTTTCTTTTTCACGTTGCAAAAATTTGGATAAAACATACCATTCTCTACTACAGCATTTGGTAGCAGCTTAGTCAGAACGGAAATATCTTTCGATAAATAACCTTCCCCAGATTTTGTGTAGCTATTTAGAGTAGCATTAAGTTTGTCAATATAACTATAATCCCAAAATTGAAGTGTATAGTTTTCTTTTTTTAAACCATGAACCGTGGTGATTGCTTGGTCTTTCGATGGACGAATTAAAATACTGGTCATTTTACCAGAATACTGAAGTACGATTACGCTACTTGTAAACATCCACAAATGGAAAAGCGAAAATCGTCCATGATGTCTAATAATGCCCAATCCACTATTTAGAAGTACAGAAATTGTTCCTAAATACCCATATCTAGTGACTGTCCCAACAGAAATAACTGCCGCAATCAGTAAACTCCATACACTAGAATCGAAGGGCTCTAAGAACATGTCCAAGTTCCATGGTGATTCTGGTTTCACTTTGGAGTTTTGGCAATACACAAAATTGAAGGGAACAGAATCGACTTGCACGAATTTAGGAAATTGTTTCGACACAGACTGGCTGGAAAGTTGGTAATAATCCGTCCAGTAGTGGTGAATCGAGTTGTAGTTGCCCAGGTTTGAAACTTTTGGTAATATAGTAGGGTAAGGGATCCTTTCCGAAACATTTTCTATGGAACACTGAAGTAGACTAATATTTAAGGCTTTTGTAATTAGTGCAGACAATATTATATAATAGATTGCCTCAGGAAATTGCGAACCACAAATAAGGCTTGTACGCATTTCATGTGGACGGGATTTCATAATGCAGTCGATTTGGAGTTGGGAGTAAACATTATTATATGATAGATATGCAGAGGAGTTCATTTTGATTTAGGTCAAAGGTGAGACAAAGGTTTACTATAAATTCTACTAATGTCCTATCCCGTTATTCTAATGGAAACGATTTTCTGTTCAATGTCAAACTATTTGAAACTACAGAAAGTACTTCAGATCTACAAGTACTTTGAAAAAAAACCAATTCCGAGAATTGGTTGTGGAGTTCAAATACTTTTAAAATGTCACCTAAAGAATACGTGTATATTATTTTAACATTAGTATTAGTATTGTTAGTTTAGATATTACTGTAAGATACGTATAACTGCATATTTATATTTAATTGAGCTAAATAAGTCGAAACCAAATGTACCAAGGGTATAGATGTGCTACTCAAACGTTTCCATCGCAACAACAAGGATAGGAGTTTTCTAAATTTCACGGTAAAGTGAGACCAAATACTTAAAGAAGCTCTCGTGTCGAGTTTCTTGAGTCTTGACGTTCTAATTTTGGTTTCGACGTACATATTCTAATATAGATACGATTATTTTAATGACACTGTATGGATTTAGTAAGTTCTGAAGTATTTCATGGCTCCAATTCATCCAAGAAAGAAATCCATTAATTTAATGAATAACCGAAAAATGTAGAATAAACTTGATGGTTATAAGGTGGCAATAAAACTTCGTCAGATTTCCAAGGGTTAAATAAATATTTAGTTAAAAACAGGAAGCATTTTATATAGAAAAAAATGTTTATTCAAGCAACCAGGTTTCGCTTCGCGTTGCATTGCTTCGCCAGGCTTGAAAAAAAGTTTGTATTTAATAAAAATATTTTCGTCAAAAAATTACATTTTAGTACATGAATTTAACGGAAAAACTTAACAAAACATACATTATATAACAAACTTGTAATGCAGGAAAGAACGTATACAGTTTCTATATTAAAAATGACTCGAACATAAGCAATGAATTAGGAAAACTTAAAAAGTAGAGCCTTTCATTTTCAAGTACTCCAATCCAGTATGTGTACATACGTCAGTGAAAATTTATAAAGAAAAACATCAACACATTGAAGGTGAGAGAAAACAGGAGAGCCATTTATAAGTATGGAAGTACGGACGAACCAAAGTTTGGTTACTGTATGGAAAAAATTGCCAAAATAATAACAGATCCAAGTTGACAAGTGACCAAACCTTTAAAATGTTATGACTACAATTTATATGCTCAACAATTGGATCTTACCAAAAACGTTTTGACCCTGGAAACTATTTGCTTATGTCTGGAAGCTGGAAACGGGACAATGCTTTGACAGACAACCAACTAAATATTTTTTATTGTTGAACTAATGTTATGAGCTGGTTTTTCATCATAATGACAATTTGGAATTGAGACATGAACTTATATAAACTGACAGGAGTAATTAGTACCTTCTAACTTTTGGCGTACAAGTAGCTTATATAAAGTAAGGACAGAGGCTTATGCATAAGGACAACTTTATAACAGTAGAGCATATAATTTAACTTGACGTACACGTTAGTTTTTTTGGTAAGTAGTTATTATTATATAAACCATACCGTTTACAATGTAAAACTGCATTCATTCATGACTCGTTACGTATTATAAACATTTCAACTTCTTCACATAACGTATTGTGAAAATTGGCTTCCAATAAAAAAACGATGAAAAAGAAGGTGTGTCCTCGGAAGCTCAGTAGCATAATATATTATAAGCATAAGTGACCCGTAGCAATTCATATAAATATATTTCAAATGTAAAAACTGTGTTCAATTTGGTTTTGTTGGTTATGTAATTCTGACTGGCAAATGAAATGAAAAAGTTTTATCTGGAAACCAAGCGAAGTTTTTATTTTTTCACGTTACTTCTTATTAACAACTTTCCATTTCACGAAGGTGCTTTTGATATCAATTTGGACCCAGAAAGTGAGCATATCAAAACCCCACTCAAGTATGTAATCAAAAGTGTCATTTTGTACTCGCAGACGCTTCAATCACTTAACCCATTTACAATCCGGTTTGTAAATTGTTGTCCTGAGACTAATAGTCTATCCTCAACAAATGAAATTTGGGAAATCTTTGACGATTATCCTAAAATTACGGGTTATAGTCTAAATACCAATTTTTCTAGATGTTTGGAACCTGGCACAAGGAAAGCTTTGAAATTAGCGAAAGGAGCTATTCAAATGTCTTCATTTTTTACCATAGTTTTCGCATCGAAATCTTCTCAATTTTCCAACCAGAGTGCTTACATAAAACAAACAGTAAATCCGAAGTTGGATTTTACGCTGTTTATTCTGAACACGGCAAAATTCGAACTTCCCCAACAAATAACGAGTGAATATATCATCAAGGAATTTCCACATCTGGCTAAACTTCTTTACAAATTAATCATTCAAATTGATTCCTCTTTGACATTATCATCTATTTGGATCGAATGCTTGGAAAATTGTTTATCTAAAAACAATTTAATTCTGATTTCACAGATTCCTAAATCCCCTTTGAAAAATCCTCGAATGGGTTACAATCTTCGTGGTCGACACTTTCTAATCAGTGCATC
>JAQFZH010004463.1:0-11932 GCA_034695485.1 Entomobrya nivalis
GAATTTGTGGCGGGCGAGCATTGCTCTCTAAATCCGTCAAATAAAATCCCCATTGAGGGAACTAACTAACTAACTAATAGTTATTACTCATTGAGATTTTTTAGAGACCTTTCCAAAGGATCTTTTATTTGAGTAAAAATTACAGGAAGCACTACAATTATCAAATATCACTCAAAATTTCATAACATTTGAAGCATGAAAATAGGTTGGGTTTATTAAAACAAGCTATATGTAAAACAAAAGAATTTTTCGTTTCACATAAACTCAAGACTATCTTTTGTCAACATTTCTATGTTATTTTATCATAAATATGTTAGCTTGTGCAATTTCTTTCATAGAAGCCATAATATCAAAGACAAGAATATTAGGAAGTACAATCAATTTTTTTCGGGTCAAGGTTGGATAAGGAAAAACGAAACTAAATATTTTCGATGTCGTCTTTTTAGGTTTAATAAATATTGATCATCTCTTTGTTGTCACCAGCTAACTTCGATCAAGCTGAAAGCTCTTTTTTATATTTGTATCACAAATTTTGCATTCTGAAAGTATTTCATATTGCCCCTCGCTTACGGTATGATGAATTAAACATTCCAATCAAGCTAAGTAAAAACGCTCCTTTACTATTCCAAGTTATCATTTGAAATAGTAAAAGGATCATTCCGAAAAAAGTCTCTAGATATCTTCCTGAACAGATGTTTGATTTGATATTACTTCCAACTCCAACATTCATAAAGCCAACTAAAAAACCACAAACTTGAAAGCCATTTGTTAAAATTCCCAAGAGATTCAGTGCATATGATTTTTAATGCGAAATCAGTCTCATTGATGCTGATCAAGGTCAAAAGCTACGCCGTAGTTATTTGAATAAAAATCACCCAGCTTGCTATAGTGGCATAATTTGAACAGAATCGCTGGGGTATATGCCTTCTTTTTTTCGATTAAAATTACACACAAATATTATACACCTGTTTCACCAGTACACCTTTTTACAAATTACTTTTAAACAATTCTTACTTTAAGTAGGCAATGCAGACCGAGATATTTTGTTTTCACCTGGTTGACGTAAAATATTAATTATTTATGCGAAATATTTAAAACTTTAAAATAATTGTATCATTCGAACATACAATTGACGGTATCTATTCTTTAGCAACAATTAAATGCATGAATGTTTTACTGATAAGTCATCTATTATTATGCCTTTAAAGGGTATAACATATAACAAAACTAATCTTCTCGGTAAACACTAAAATAACTAGTTCACTGGAATAAAAGCAAGAACACGCAAGTAACTTTTCGAAACAAATTGATCAACTCTAAATGTATACCTCCCACGTAATTTTGTAGGACTTTCGTTTCATAATTTCTTCTAATTTGTATAGTTTGGTAGAAGAAAAACCAATAATATCATTCAAACATATGAAGTCTTTTATCGTATGACATCGGAAATATTCTGGGAATGCTCTTGTACCTATGATTCAGGTGAAATTTTGAGATTGGCAATCATCGCATAAGTTGATAGAGTCATGCCCTTTTTAATCACCCCCACTGGGTGCATATAAATCAGTAATTACATGATAATAATACCTTAGATAATACCTATGCATGCAGAGTTTGTAGCCAAAGCTAATATAATGCAGCGTCGACTTGCAAAGTAAATTGGCGACAAATTGGAAACCTTGTAAATGTACCATGTATTATACATGCAACATCTGCTTTTCATTCATTATTTTTCGTGAACTTTTAATTTGTTTTATTGCATCACCCTTTGTAATAAAAATTGTGTTAACCCTACCATGAGAAGATGTAGGAAGTGAACAAATCCAATAAAAAAGTCAAGTAAAATGGATGACCAACATGTACTTGCATATTCCTCTCACATCATATACATTAACGATAGTACGAATTCCCGTAAGAAACAAACTACAATTTTGCACCAACTGTTTTTACGTGACTTTACCTTATCATAAATTCTAGAACTGTGTGGTCCTTTTTCTCTGTGAAATCTTCCAAGAAACTTTTGAAGTTATAGCACGTAAAATTAATTAAGAAGACAGAAAAGTATGAGGTGTAGTTCGAATGATGTTGGCTTCAAGAACCGGCTCATTTTACAGAGATTTTGGTCATAAATTCCACTTTCTCATTCTGCCCGAGTCGTAAAATTATTCATGAAATTGAAAAACAATAATTCGTTTACTAAATTATTGGGTTAAAAAAGGCTGTCACACAAATGTTTTAATGAAAAGTATTTTTATTTGAGACGACTTGTAACTTTATTGCATCAACAATTTTGTTTCAAACCGAAAATATTAAGCATAACTAAACCTAGAATTCGTTTCATTCGTGCAAAGCAAGTTTCACTTACACGGGAACTAAAAAAAATGCCGCTCAAGTCCGACGTCGAAAAATAGGTTTTCTAGGGTAACTTTTATCGTGGATCACGATTCTGAATTTATTTTTGTGTAAAACAATGATTTTGAGGCTCAATTTGCAAACATGTTTGCTCCATTAAGCGCGCGCAGCAATAAGCAAACAGCTGAGCTGGCGCTCACTACTCTTTTTTTTTCTTAGAGCAAGCGCAGTGACAAGAAAAGAGTTGAGCGTGCGCTCGCTCTAAGAAAAAAAGAGTACTGAACGCCAGCTCAGCTGTTTGCTTATTGCTGCGCGCGCTTAATGGAGCAAACATGTTTGCAAATTGAGCCTCAAAATCATTGTTTTACACAAAAATAAATTTAGAATCGTAATCTACGATAAAAGTTACCCTAGAAAACCTATTTTTCGACGTCGGTCTTGAGCGGCATTTTTTTTAGTTCCCGTGTTAGAACTACTTCAAATTCAAAATATATTAAGAACACTCCGTGTACATTTTTCCAATAACGTCGACTCCCTCCGTCTAATTCTTTTCAATTAAGCTTCCCTTGTTTAAAAAGATTTCTTTGAAACTTTTATATAATATGACCAAAGACCTGAAAATTTTCCTTTGAATTCTAAAAGCTTCATTATAGCATAACATATTTAAACCGAGGATACATTATGAGGAAAGTGCTTCTTTCACGTGTACAAAATTACATTCGCACTTTTGCTTCGATGGAAATTCTCCGATGTTTTTCGTGAAAACAAGCTATAACTACAGACAAGCATCAATAAATATATATAATACGTTACGTAACATGTAACGTTTAGCATTAGTCTTAACCTTAACGGTTATTTTTAGAAGTTCATGAAAGAAACTTAGGGACTTGTTTCATATATTTTGGAGCTTCCTTATTTGGTTTTCTTACACTTTTCTACTTTCTTTTTGTAACCATTACCGTGTTCTAGGAGATATAATGCCGCAAGGAGTTTAGTAAATGTTTTAAAACCTTGAACAATTTTTTTGCTGAACGATGAACGCTTTACGACATTTTCATTCTCGAACGCACACATGCAAGCGAACGACACTTTAGTCATTTCCCCGTACAAACTTCTGACTCGAAAAGTAAAACTCAAACATAAATATTGAATTCAAGAACTTGAGAAAACATTATTTTAATTATACAGCCGCAACAGTTTGCTTACCCTTTCGCAATTTTTTTTATTGCGACAAATGATATCTTGTGTCTCAATAAATAACAAAGATCAAAAGATACAAATCAACCAATGTTACTTC
Organism: Entomobrya nivalis; assembly: GCA_034695485.1. Taxonomy (NCBI): domain Eukaryota; kingdom Metazoa; phylum Arthropoda; class Collembola; order Entomobryomorpha; family Entomobryidae; genus Entomobrya; species Entomobrya nivalis. The sequence goes on from JAQFZH010004463.1 coordinate 3,650, forward strand.
TACCATGTGATTTCCTTTTGTTTTGACAGGCGTTCTAAGAAATGAAGACGAGCTTGTTTTAAAATGAATGTAAAAGGTAAACCTACAACGTTTTATGCAAATCAACGGAGACAGACGAACAAATACAAATATCTGAATTTAAATATCTTTTACAGCGCACATGAAACCGGAAGCCATAAGCTTGTTCTAAAAACAATATTGAGATCTATGCATTATTATTTTTCATCCTTACCTTTCCCTTCATGTTAGATATTTTACCTATTTTGACCTTTTGCAACAGAGTCTTTCAGTTTGCTGCACGCAATTCATTTTAATTTGAACTGAATCGCGGATGTGGTATACAGTTCTAGCATACATTTAGTGTTCCTTCTAGACATTAATCGAGATTTGTTATGACGTAAATTTGGAGTTATTACCTTGCATACTTCCCCATAGGGTTGCAAAAATGAAATTCTTTCGAGAACAACACTTAAATAGCTAAGTGCACCTCAATGGGTTACGAAATGCCATGTCTACAAAATATGTTACGTTTCAGGTTGGCCGTAATTGTGATCCATACCAGATTAAATGATGCTGCTTAGTGTAGCAAGTGATGCAATGTTGCAGCAAATGATGCAAGTTGTACAAGGACTTGTTTCAACACCACACATCTGGCATACAAAAAAGGATGGTGTGCTAGTTTTACAAGTCGGACCGTGTGCGGGCTAAAAAATATGAAGAAAATACGACTTCATCTATTATCCTGCTTGTAATAATACTTTCAAATAATATAGTATGTTGAGAGTAAATAGTATACATAGTATATAATTTTACTATAACTCATATCATATGGCAATAAGGATAAAGTCAGGACGTACCTTGTAATTTTCTGATTGAAAGACTACCGCATTACGATTTTACACATGACAAAGGATCAATATTTATGTGGTTCTGTGGTCCGTTCTGTTAGTGGGATGATAATAACAGCAAGGAACAAACAATGCTGCTTATTCTAAAAAATCGTTTGATGGATCGTATAACAAACCATGCGAAACAATGGAGACTAAAACAAAAAGGAATGAGTGCTGGAAGCCGGAAAGGGATTTCAAAGAGATACGTCAGTATCTTGATATGTTTTCATCTTTGTGGTATTACATCTTTCAAAGCGTACTAAACTAGATGTAGGTAGCTGCTGTAATGAGAAGGATGGAGAAAGTGAAAATAACTCTCGAATCTGCCCCTTTTCAAGGATGAAGTTTGAGTTTGAAGAAAGGTTCTCGTTCTCAGTATGGTGCATGTGCATTGTAAAAATATATATCTTCCAGCAGATCGTAAGATAAAAAGAAAGAATGTTGACTAGGTAATCTAGGACAGCGTCATTCATTAAAACAGGGAAAATTGAAAGCGACTGCAATTGATCACGAAGATATTGATAGATCGTTTCTTGTTGTGTATCTGCTATTTACTTACATGTTTTATTACTATTATGTAGGTGTTTTGGATAACTGGACAGAAATATAGGATTTTTGTTATAATGCTTGCGTAAAAACGTGACTTGAAACAAGATAAAGTTGGTGGATTGACGCAAATAAATTCAGCTGTGGAACTGATCTGAAATTTTAGAAGGCTGTACTTATTCTAAAAATGGCTTTTAGTAATTGCGGTAGCATTAGAAGATATGAAGGTTATTCGATTTTAATCGATCCGATTCGACGTTGATTAATTTGTTTGATGTGATCATAATTGAAAGAAAACGAGAAAAAGAGAAACCAAATGACAAATAATGCCCGAGCCTATGCTAAATATATTTTGGTGGATAAAAAAATCTAAATTTGGAGCATAAAATTTACATTCCTCTTTGGCTATGCATCCCTGTTTTTGTGTAATCCCATCTTGCACAAATAATTTAACAAAGTGTACCTTTCTGTATTATTTCCAGGAATAATCGATGACCTCGAACAAAATCTGTGCGGGCTGAATATTCATATGAAACTTGAACAGCATTACTGAAATCTATTCTGTGTTATGTTTTGTTTTCAAATCGTATTTCATGTTAATCCCAGATCAATAGATATTCCTGCATTTGTAACAGTAACCCATCAAAGTTGATTTCCCAAAGTATAATATTGTTAGATGGCGATATGGGTTCACTTATTATTGCGTCATGAAATCTATGAAAATTGCGATGCAAAAATAATAATGAGGTTTTATACGATTTTTTATATGATTTAACAAACCACAATCGATTAAATTTATTACTTACGTTTATACTCAATATGTTAGCTTTAAAGTTCATTGTTTTAATTCCAATTGATGTAGAATTTGAAAGCGAATAAAGAATATTTTGTGGGTTGACAAGTTCCATTATTCAATGTGCACTAAAGATCTCAAATGTAAAAGAGTCTCTCGACGAACTATTTGAACCAACAACGTTTATCTGATAACAAGATTAATGTACTCTTTTCTAAAAATACCTTATTTTTGTGGCGAGAATATTTTAAAAGTTTTTTATTAAAAAAACTTTGTATGCTTTCATTTTGCGGATGTTTTTCTGCATTACAAACGAGAGATCGAATGTGTGAACAGAAGTAAAGTCGGCTAATAACTGACTCAAGCACTCAAAGACGAGCATAAGAGCTGTGCTATAGCTTGTGCATTTCTGTTAGATACCATATAAAAGCCAGAAGTACAGATGCCAAAGAACTTTCTCTATTGCGGAACAGGGGAATTCGCAACCGCCTTCTCCATTAGATCTGCACTAGGTTTCTTATGTTGAGAGTTATAGAACCGAGACGTTCAACCATGATGAAAGTCTTCTCACGGTTGACGTGTAGCTTCAATGGCAATAAGGGTAAATGTGGACCCAAACATACATGGGAAACAACATATGTACAAGCATTCGGTGAAAATGTTATGATTTTCTCAATCAGCATGAAAAACTTTGCAATTGGATCCCATATATGCTTACTGTTAGTGTACCTGCATTTTAAATTATTTATTCTCCTTTTGGGACAACTGCCAACGTGTCCTATTCCGCTATTACCGTGAGAATGAGTCATATTGTATTTGCAACATTTGGTCAAATTTGGTACGCTGGTAATTTGGTACGTCACGAAAGTCTTTGTATTTAATGTATTTGCTAACTTTTATTTCCTCATGAACTTAAATATAATAATAAACGAGTGAACGAAAAAACTGACTTTTGAGCAGGACCGAACTCAACTAGCGACTGACTCCCAAACAAAATAGAGAAGCTTAACTAACCCTGAAAACTCTCAATATGATGCAAGCTAAATCGTTTTGTAACTTTCACCAAAGTAGAAAGGGGTATATTGAAACGACTGCTTTCGCCATATAGGAGCAACTTGTTTGATTTCAAAACTAGTCCACTAAGAAAAATTTCCAGACACTAAGAACACTAATTCCAGACTGAAGCTAGGAAACTTCAATATATTTGGCAGAACATGTAAGGAAATCATCGACTTTGTTGCTTACACCAAAAAAATTCAGCTTTCATAGAAGATTGATGCGCGTCGCATGGCTATATGCTCTCTGCAGCTGTCCGTTCCTTTGTAATTTGACCTAGCATTTAAATTTTAGATTGTACTAAAGGTCTGTATTTCGTTTCTAAAGAGCAAAAAGGCTTTGCGTACTTTACAGTGCACAATGTATGTCATACTTTATTTGTAAAGCCATATGAATATTTGATTTTCAACATTTTTCAAACACGTTGCTCGAACTATAATAACAAGTGACATTATTTATTTATTTCACAAGCTAAAACTTCATAACGGTCACACTTCAAATCTCAGCTTGTCTGTGTGACAATAATAGTATTAAATGTACTGTCAGTTGTCTAGAAATCAGCAAGTACAAAAATAACTAGTTATCAGAACTGACAAACAAACTATACAGTTAAATGGGGACATTTATGTGTGCTTGACTGGGTTTTAGATATTCAGATAAATGTAAAGTTGGAAAGTGAAAGCACAGCTAGGATTCAACTAAAAGTCTACTGAAAGGAAAGCCATGTACTTTTAATAGCAAACATGAATACGTTTAAGTAAACCAATACCATACCATAAATCCATGATGCATAATTTTACCTAACGTATTTTAATTATAATAGACTCAGCGACCAGCGACTCTATTTTATGTACATGATTATATTGTAATTTAGCATTCCACATGCAGATAACTGACACATGCCAACGTAAAAGTGAGGGTTTCAGTCTCAGATTACAATTGACTGCAAACATAGCAGACATGTAGAGAATAAATTGACATTTTAGAAATTGCACGCGTGCTACTACCTAAATGGTTTTAGTAGCTTTGTAGTATATAGCTATAAAAATATATGTTCAAAAACCAAAGAAGCGTCATGTTTGGCTCCACATATCTGTTTTATTTTATTTCCTCAATTTGATTGACATTGAATTTCACATTGAATTATATTTTGTAACTATGAAATGCGGAATTCCCATGCTTTAGTTTGTGTATGAAATAAATTAAATATCTTTCGGATTTGAAATGTGTTGAGTTTTGTTCCATATATGAAAATTTAACAAAGAAAACGACAAGTGGGGACTCAACCAAAACTTTTTAGAATTTTTTAATGAAATGTTCTAAAGAATGGACGAGATAAAAAGACGAGATAAAATTTTACATCTTTATACTAGATCTGCTAGTTTCAAAGACTATTTGAATGCGTTTTTGCATTATAATAGATAAAGTTTATTTATTAAAACCGTCCACAAGACAGGATACAAGGCCCTGCTAAATGTAATGGAGACCTTTTTTTAAAGGCTCCATAATCTGTCGTCATAGGGAATACATCTATTTCTGCATTTTCAGCATGTGGTTTCGATTGCACACTTGATTATCACTCGGGTTAATGAATGCATCATCTCAGATCTTACACGGGAACTTAAAAAAATGTCTCTCAAGTTGGACGTCGAAAAATAGGTTTTCTAGGGTAACTTTTGACGTAGATCACAATTCTGAATTTATTTTTGTGTAAAACAAAGATTTTAAGGCTCAATTTGTATCCATGTTTGCTCCATTAAGCGCGCGCAGCAACAAGCAAACAGCAGAGCTGACGCTCACTACTCTGTTTTTCTCGGAGCGAGCGAGTTAAGGCGCTCGCTCAAATGAAGCATTAGTAAATGTCATGTTACTATCATAGTAACATGACATTTACTAATGCTTCAGTCATCCCCTGAAAACTGCAGGAAACAGGGAGATTTATATTTCGATGTAATGATTTGATACTTTTAAACAGTTAGGTACATAAACATAGTTAGTGGCATGGTAGTATTTAATTTCCGAGTAGAAATGTCGATACGTAAAGTTTGTTAACAATTTTGTATTTTACGTCATTAAGGGTTAGTTCTTAAAATAATGAAATCCATTACAGACAATTCTGAGTATCGTACAAATTCGTATCTATTACTACAAAATAAATTTCATCATCACTACCGTAAAACTGAATACAGTAATGATAATAATCTCCAGGATGCATTGGTACATTGAATTGGCCTCAAATACGACATAACATACTCCAGATATGTTTTTCCTATTTACTTTTTTTCCGCTTCCAAGATTAGTCTGTTGTGAAACAAGCCTTTTAAGGATAAAGAATAAACAATATAATATAGGACGCTTCATGTAGTTTATTTATTTAGGTATATGAGCAACATGTATGTATTATATAATTTGTCTCTATTCTAGCGCAAATTATACAGTTTGTTAGTTTGGATCAAAACACATGGGAACGAGAAACCCCGACATGGAAAAAGGATGAAAAGCGTTTTTCTTTAACGGCTTATAATAAGTGAATGTGAGAATGATGAGTCTGTAGCGGTAACATATTGTAGTAAGGTTATTGAACTGGAAAATTGGGAAATAAAAAGTATGACTTGGGTTGGGAAAGAATTTGTTTATTTTTTACAATTTAACTCCCACTCCAACCAAATTGCGCACTGTAAACTTATTTTAAACAGGATTCTAAAACAGGCATTACGGAATACTTTGGATCATAGAAACAGATTATTAGTTTTAATAGTGGATTAGTGGATTTATAGAGACATTGCCAGTATTCAAGGAAATATTTCTTAACTTCTGAACAGAATGTTGAACACACAGTAAAATGATATGTCGCTCGAATGATTCTATTTATCCTATTTGGTGTATATCAGTATCAGTAATCCCATCATTCACTTGGCGTAGCATGACATCTTTTAATGCCTTTGTAATAGTGAAGGGAATTAAAAACTAATATGAAAAACGCAAATATAGGCACGAGGCAAGGTTTTTCTCTGTTTCCAAGTATACCTTTTTGCTTAACTGTCTCTTTGTGTGACAGGGTGTCCAACGCGCGCGTTTTTTATTTTGTGAATTAAGATTGAAAGTGCAATGTCTTGTAGCTTGCTTTCACTATTTGTCAGATATATCGTGATTTCACAATGGAAATCCCATCTGTCTAATTTCAATACAAAATGCTCTTCACAAACACAGGGAAGAATGGCGAAACAGCTTTCTCATTTTCCGACAGATAATAAACGGTTGCTGATATTGTTTGTTAATGTTACATTTTCGAAGAAAGCTAATGACGTTACAAATGCGACAAAGTACGAGACAATTGGAAAGTAATACAATGCATTGTATTACGGTTAAACAATGGACTGAGGAAAAGTAAACTTACGGTTAGTTTATGAAAATGTGTATTGGGTGCAGTTGCACATTAATTACCAATTTCATCGTTTGAAAACAGCAAATTTGTAATATGTTTAGAACCAATATATTCTAATAGTTCTAATTTAATTATGATGCCTAATGTTTAGATAAATTAAGCGCTTAATTACTTAATTAGCATTGCATTTTTCAAAATTATAAAAAATATTTTATTGCTCAAACAGTAAGCTGTCATGTGGTGTTTACTTTGACATGTTTATTATTTAGTAAATTTAATCCAGTCTTGCAGTTTTTACACCAGACACATTTCAACGGTCAAAAACATTTAAAGTGAAAGCATTCTCATGTATGTTACACGAGCTCTCTAAGGAGCAAATTAGAAAAGCCATGTCAAATATTTAAACTCGCACAACCAGTAGTGGTTTGTCTACACAGTAGTACGTCAGAGACTAAAGAGTGTTTCCAGCGGTTTGTAAGCCGCCACCGCAACAACGCTCAAACCAAGCTTGTTCGTAGTTACCATTTTCATTCATTAGACTACTTATATACCATATTTTGTTACAATTAATACCATTTTAATTAAATTGATTGTTATGCAATGATATCTAAGTAAGCAGTACTGCGTTTGAGCTTAAATAAATTCGTGTCATATAATAAACAGATCGATGTAAAAAGTATACAAAAAATTAATAAAATACAAAAACATCTACGTTGGTTGGTTGATTTTTCACAAGAACAACAAAAGATGATATTGAACATATTGCTTTAGTTGGCTTATTGTTACCCAATGTAAGGCCTGGTCTGATAGTCTGATACAATTGATTGTTTGATAAGGACGTAGGTTATCTAGTAACAAGAGGAGTGTGATTCGTCTTTTCCTAGAATAGCTCTTGGCATTTCACACAATAACACTTAAATGAACAGAGCGAAAATGCCAAACGAATTGTGCTTTTGTGTGATGCGGTACCAAATTGCAGGATCTAGGCCTACTTAAAGTAAGAGCTTACGAGATTGAGTAATGAAGTTACAAAAGTCTAATTACTACTCTAACATAGTTCACCTGGTACTTCTAAGGGCTTACAGCGAAAATTAGTGCTTATTTTGCCATGTTTCTTGGAACACCTAATGGTAAAGAACTCAATGGCAGGATTAGGGCAATTGAATTGAACACAATCATAATTGAACCGGTAAAGGAGTCTTCTAGCTACGAATGCATTCCGGTTTTGCACATGTAAGAAATTCTCAAATGTTTTAGCAAATTCAAAAAAAAAACTTTGATCCACTCTTTATTGCAATCTTTCAATATAATGAAATTCCTGTTTATATTCAAATGTGTACTCATTAAATGTAACCAATTATATCCAATTTACTTGAAAAAATAACAGGTGTTCATGTTTGTAACTAATCAATTACCCATTAGCAGCATCAGTAAGGCTTATTATTGGAGTTCGCATGTAGTCGTGGCCGTGAGCAGTCGCATGACCAGTTTGCTCTGACGAGAAAAAAAATATATACAAAAGATGAGTGGGCAAGGTAGAATCAGAGAGTTGCAGCGTATAAGCAAATTAGAGAATGAGTTTGAAGAAGTGAAGGAATCTGTTCGAGAAATTT
>JAQFZH010004464.1:0-11931 GCA_034695485.1 Entomobrya nivalis
GCCGATATTTCTTCCTCTGGTCTTTTTGACTTGCTACTTTTTGCCACTTTTTGTCTCGTTTCCAAAACAAATTTAAACTCAGTTGTCACTCAATTTATTTCTTAGAATTTTTAGTATATCAAGACAGTATTTCAAGAAGAAAAAACAAACTTCCACAGACGTGCAATTGATCACACTCGCTCAAGAAGTGATCGATAATGAAATCAAATCCACTTTAATTTTGGCAAACTAAAATACTTCTTTCCACCTTACACTCTTTGCTTGTCTCTGTCACTTCTGTTGTGATGAATAATGATGATCTTATGCCCACCAATGTCACCAACACTTTTTGTTTAAAGCCCGACTAATTTTCCAGAGCAGATATGCACAAATTATTTATGTATGTATCACTGCTTCGAGCACAAGTGTGCGAATCGCACATGTGACATGCTAATTTAATAAGTGATCCTCTGTAGAACTTTTAAACATAAGCCTCCATTTCTCTTTAAATTATTTCACTTGCATGATCACAAGTTACAAAAAACATGGCTTATTTAAAATTCGTGTATGTTATTTATTTATTATGTATTGTGCCGTTAAAAAAGAGGCAGGACAGTACAGCAGGATGTATTAACAAAATTTATGTGTCGTCTACAATGCATGTTAAACATCTTGATTTTCATATCGGCATGAAAAATTATTTTCTTAAATTGGGCTTCCTCCGTTAAGTTTTTGTAGTAGTAACTAGCAGATTGCTCGTTTTATACTTACACTAATATCGCATTATACCTTCATTGTGTCAATTGTGTGTTTTTACTAACTACCAACCAATGCTAATACATCTACTTATCCGTCATCCCATTACACTTAAAAGAATGTACCTTACAAACGACAAACCCATTCATAAGATTATCATTTTGCACAGATTTAATTGCATATACAATACGAATCGAGGTTTCTTCATTTGTCACGTCTCAAGTTAGAGAACGTTGTTCTTGTCCTCACACACGCCTGCTTGATTCATGGAATAAACGTACAATGCTCTTTTATCTACTCAAGCCGGGGAGATAACGATGCGATAATATCAATAACTATGCATGTAATACATGGGGTGACTGGTGAAATGGGATTGAATGTGATAATTATTAACTGCCGTTCAGAGTTCAAAACGACAGAACAATTAGTCCAGCTGCCTTCTTCATCCTTTGGCTGACTTTTTCGGCTCCAGTAGCTGTGGCACTGACACAAGTGTTATGAAAGAACAAAGACGATATGAAACGCAAATTTTACTTTTATGCAAAAACCTTTATTTTTTCTTATTTTTCTGGTTTGATGACGCCTTCATTTCACACAGCTTTTGTAGTTTGAACAACTACAATAATAATTATTCGAACATTCGATATTTCATCAAATCTGAATGGAAATTATTTACAGAAAGCTTACCACTAACAACTGTCTTTATTATGTAATACAAGCTAAGTTTGTAGATTAAACTCGGAACCTGATATACGCAAGCGACAGCGACACGGATTTTTAGCAGAGAAGCTTTCATGTTCATTAGAAGAAAGGACCATTAAAATTCTTTCAAGTCTGGAGAAAAACGAGCTCAGATTTTTATCCACCAATTCATATTTGCCTAATAGTCGGGCTTAATAATTTGCTCGCATATCGGTGTGAGTATACAAGCAAGTCAGCGCAAAAATAAATAAGATATAAACACGTTTAAATATCATTATTTCAGACAATAAATTCGAGTTGAGAATTATGATAGCAGTTTGGCTGAAACTGGAAGCCATTCCTTTCTCAAATCTCGTTCATAATCACAACAAATAAATATAAAGCATGAAATAAGACTCCTTAGCTTACTTTTTGTAGCTCCATTACAATTTTAGCTCGAACTTTTTAGGTATGTTAGGGCAGAGTAGTGATCGGAGTCGGAGTAGAACTACTTGTATGTTTTATCGCTAATATAAAATGACATTTATAAATAGCAGCCACACATATATACATACATACTGTTTGCAGTGACATGCAATGTATAAAAAACCTACATGTATATATCATATATGTGTCATAGACTCAGGCTCAAAATTTGCAAGACGAAGAAAATCACAAAGAACTTTTGAAACTAAACTACTGCCACAGGATACGTGATTATGATTTTGTGATTTAAGCATTTACACATATGTATAAAATTCCCCACATTTAAATATATATTAAAGACATCTTTCATCTTTTTGCATACAGCTGACCACTCCTCAAATAAATTTTTAGCTTTGGTGTGTATATTATTATGCAATATTTACATGGAAAAGAGTCGACCAGATTCAAATTTCAGATTCCACTCTAGGTTCAGCCAGTGAAGGACTTGAGCTGAGGAGATGGGATGGGAAAAGAGACTTTAGTCGTCGTCCAACAAAAATGAAAAATGGTCATGGCATGGTACGGCATGCTTTATACACACAAAAATTGCTCACTCAGTTCAGCTGTTATAATAATGTGCTTTATTCCCTTTTTCGTTTTTTATGTAAAATGTGAAGGACCAAAACCTATATAAACTAGAAAAACAACTGAGAGAACATAGCAGAAGTAGTGTATGATTTTCTGTTTAAGGAAATGTAACATTGATCATTTGAGGAAAACACACACATACACTCAGAGAAAAAAAGCCGCATTCTCAAACTGCCAAGAAAAAAGTGTAAAAAAATTGTTTTAGCTCTTTTTTCAGAGCTCACAACTCAAATCCAACAGGAGAGAGAGAGAGAGAGTAAAGGGGCACATTTGGTGTTGGCAGACATACATACATACATACCTACACAGACACATGCACAAACTCACTCAAAAATAAGAAAGGAAAGACAGACAGTCAGAGAAAAAAAAAGGAAAGTAATATTTCTAGATAGTGAGAAAGGAAACAAAAAAAAGACATTTTTTACAATAATAAGAACGAAGAAGAAATTGTCCTCCTGCTGTTGCTGCTGCTGCCGAGTACGTTACTTTCGTGTATAGCAGCTTTTAACAAACTTGGTGGGAAGTTGAAGTGAAATTTACGTAGTTGTGTTTGTGTGAGGAAGTGGATATGAACGAAATGTTATGTTAGGTTACGTTAACGCCAGCCATCATCGTCATCATCAGCAAAACGTTGCTTATGTGAGAGTAGTGTAGTAGCACACATACCGTGATGAAATATGGTAAAGGTGTCTTGTGTCCCCGGCTCTCTCTCTTTTGTTTTCAGAGAATAAATGTGAAAGAAAAATAGGGATGTAGGCTTAAAGGAAAATGTGTTGCTTGTCTTGTATGTTATAAAAGAAAACATAGTTGCACAGCAAGTCTCTCTCTGATTATATTTATGCGTGTATACATATTATATACGACTACAACGAAATATCTAATATCTTCACATTTTTACATAATGGCCATTCTATTTTTTCCCCATAATAATAAGGAAATGGTATTTTTTTGGTATGCATGTGAAAGTCTGGTTTTTTAAGGTTGGACATGAGTGTGGACAAGAGGAAGAAAATAATATGTCATATATTAATGTATTCTGGTGTGGTGGTTCCATAAGGAAGGAAAAAAATAAGATTTTAAAGAAGATGTGCGATGTGATGGGATGTTGTTACCCTTTTCATGCTCAACTTTTTTTTTCTGTCAGTTATTGTTCACAGTGAGAGGTTGGAAAAAATAAACATATTGTTATTTATTTTTCTCTATGTTGTATATATATACGTAATATTTTTCTCGTTAGCAGTGCACTGGTGTGTTCTGGATGTGGAATGTGTATTGTTGTGCAGAAAAACAAGTTTTATTTTTCTGGAGACTACTTGCAAAAAATGTGTCCGTCGTCCCCATGTATAATGTACATTCAACAAAATGAAAATAAGAAACATATACACATCCACCAAGACAAAATACAATATTACCACACCAAATAAAAACCTTTTTTCCCTAGCCTACTTTTTTTTTTAAAGAAAAAGAGAAAAACCAGCAGGATTACTTGAGTATCCTGCAAAGTGTAGTTACTGGGCTATGGGAAAAGAGAGATGACGAACGACCATTTTTTCTGAATTCCATCCTTTTGTCTACTTTCTCCGTTTTTCTCCCACTTCCTTTTTTCTAGAAAAAAAGGTCTAAGTAAAAAATACAGAAGGACAAAAGAGACCACGATACAACCACAAAAAAGAAAGAAATTGCTTAATACACAATAGAATGGAATAAAAATAAAATGAAATTATATTCTCATCAGTGCACAAAATCGGACAAGAAATGGGACTAAGGTAAAAAGTTGGTACACACACACAGACACAAGACCGATTCTCATCAGTGCACAAAATACTTTTCATTTCTGTCATTTTATTATTCAACTGACTTATTCCTCCAACTACCTATCTAAAACTTTGACAATTCCAGTAAGCTTTTTAATTGCTCATACGCATTCTTCCGCATGTGTTTAACAAAGCAAAAAGTTACAGAAAGTCAGTCTGCTGCTGCATTCTTCGTCGTCTAACTTCCAGTTGAAGGCATGCAATCACAATCCGGCCAGCAATGATGCATTTTATGTACTTTACATAGCGTGGCATGTCAGCATACCTGGAGATTACATTGCTAACAAATTGCATATATGTTTACACATGTTACATCGACTTGCTACATTTACTTATATGGCTATGCTATCTGTTTGATTTATAACAAGTATACTTGTATACCAGACTTATTGGTAGGCTGATCATGATGATGATGGCAATGGTGATGATGACTCTCCTTTCGACAAAAGACAAAAGAATACTTTAAAGTGGTGCGATAACAGGTACTTGTCCTTAATCCTTGTCGTAAATTCCTCGCCAATAAAATCTTATGAGTTTTTCGCGAGATGCATACCACACACACCAGACTAGAGACCTCACCACCTTCACCACAAAGCTTTATATATTTTATAGCATCTATGTAACCCTTCTCCTCTCGACTTTATAGAAAAGTGGTTTGTAAGGTGCATATATTCATCTATTCGTTGCGCTGTTATCCCCAACAATCCCAAGTACGTGTCTGATAACCCAAAATTGTTCTTATTGGATAGTTCCCTTATCGAAAAGAAACATAAAATCAATCCTACTCTCAATCCTGAATACTACTGCCATGCCGTCCTATCCGTTATCTTGTTCTTTCTGAGAAGAAAAACCACATCTTTCTAAAACACTTTTTTCGCTTAAATCCAAAAATAAATGTATACCCAAATGTGGATGCTGCTGTTGTTGTTTTGCAAACATTCCCGTGATTCTGGGAAATTGTCAAATTATATTGCACTGCAATATAGTGCATACTTTGCTTCGCCATTAAACGACAAACAAACGTAGAAGCACATCCGCAAGTCTTAGAAATATCACATAAATAAAAATTATTAAATAAACGTGAAACTATCAAGTACACACATTATTTTGGTCATAAGTACCTTTTACACCGATTAGATCAAACACATTCTTCTTATTAAATATTTCTTGAAAAAAGAAAATCCAAAAAATAAAAATAAAGCTAAAGTGCTTCTATCCAAATAAATAGAGATTCAAACATGCATCAAACCAACCTAACGATGATAAATGCTCTATGTAAAAAAAACCTGCACATGTATAGATATACATACTTTTATGTATTTCTCATAAACTAAATTGATTTTAAAAGAAAAAGCTTTAAAGCAATTTGTGCTCTTCTGTATTTTTTTTACAAAATGCAAACTTAAGTTGATTCTCATCGCTTCTCCTTATACTTACCTTTTTTGTGAGTCTGCAGCGTACAGTTTTTAGCCTACTGAATTGGATTTGACAAAACACTTTTCCATATACTTTTTTGTGTTGATCTAAAGAAAAAATATGTATGTGGGATGTGCACTGATGTACATGATAGCAGGTTTTTTTGGTTGTGTCTGTGTCACAACTTGTTTATTTATTGTGCACTTTAAAAAGCAGCAGCAGCATTGAGAAGCATCCTTATTTTATTTCGTTTAGTAAAAAGAAATTCGTTTGCTTTCTCCAATGCAACAACATGTGTCTCATGTGCTCTTACTTATTTGAGTTATCCTATAAGTTTTTTATTTTACTTTTACTTCTTAAAAACAGACAAGTTTTTTTCTTACTTTGTTTGGTATTGGCATGTGGAGTACTCCATGTCGAGTTGACTTTCACTTCAAGCATGTAAGTTTTTACAAAGTGCCAAGAACATGAGGAGCATCAACGTAAAAACAGACTGCAAAAAAACTCTATCCTTTCCCTTCTTCTTCTTCTGTTTTCTTTTTTTAAATGAAAGGGGAAAAAGTTTTTAGTGGAGTTGAGTATACAGTTTTATATGACTTTTCAGACATTTTGGATTCTTTCCTTGTACAATTTTTCCATCTTGAACACGTTGACGTTGCTGGGGTGGTGCTAGTGAAAGTTGAGAGAAAAGATACAAAAAAAAGTATCAAAGTAAAAAGAGAGGCGATGCTATACGAGATGGTGATGATGAGGATGATACTGATTATTCTAATATTGACGACGGGTTTGGGGGGTTTTTATACTTTCATTTTAGTTGTTCTGCTTCTCATTCTCATCTCTTCTGAAGAAAAAAAACTAACGACATATCATAAGCTTTTACTGTTTGGTTTAGATGGATATTACGGGGTCGTGGTATGGTGCAAGTTAGTGAGTATCATCACCTTTGCTGCTGCTTATGCTTTCCAAAAGAGAGATACAGTATTTAACTATAACTTATGTCCTATATGCATGCACACACATATATAAGCCATTTGGTAGAATGGAGAAAGTAAAAGCCATATTGAGTAGCAAAGAGAAAAAAAATCTACTTAGGTCAGAAGAGGAAAAGAATCACCACCGTACATAAAAATGCAACTTTGCACACAAGCAGAGAGAGAGAGCAGCTCAGGAGTTTTTTTGGAAGGATATAGAGACAATGTTGTGTAAGTGGAGGGGAATGGGTATATGTGCATAGATGAAAGGGGTCATGAGACGTTAGTGAGGTGGTGGTGATAGTTGGTTCAGCGCATCCTTTTTGTCGCCGTTTTGACTTTAGTCTTCTTTTTTGTACTTTCTTCTTCTTTTCTTAGATTGGACTGGGATTACTCTGGGAATATCAGAGAGTCGCTCGTTATACTTGCGTATTTATGTATCAACGTCTTTCTTTTTTTTAGAGAAATAGGCAAGTACGTGGATATATTAGTGAAGAACGAGTGAGAAAGAGAGAGTGTAAGTTGGTTTTGTTGGCTATGTGTAGTTAAAAGGAATTCGCTAAGGAAGTACGAGAATTTTCTTGCCATGTCATACTACTGCTTTTGGTGATGGTGGCGGTAGTGCTAAATTGTTGGATTTAAACATGGAATGAATGCTTACGACATTGTGATGATGGAAAAAAGCTGAAAAACAGAAGGAAAAGGGAGAGAAAAAGTAGTAGGAAAAATATACACGTGCTTTTGCATACAACCTTTTTTGGACTCACAAAGGTTGTATTTCACACAGAGAAGAAAAGAAGGAAGGAGGTGGCAGGAGAAAAAATGCCAAGAGTTGACTTGATCAGAATATTAATAATGGTAAACGGCAGTAGTAGTAGTAGCACAAGAAATTGTACAATGTACAGACAGGAAGTGAGAAGATGGCAAAAGAAAAGGAGAGAGAGAGGACAACGAATGATGTCCTTTGCCACCCAGAGTCCTCAGTATAACAATAATAATAATGGTGTGAGCTTTGGTGCAAGTAACACCATAGCCATCATCATGATTACGATAAGTTATGTGTGTGAATGTCCCGTGTGTACCAAAACGAATACAAGGCGCACATAATAATAATAATGGTTGGAAGGATTGTTAGACTTTCGATTGTTTGTTTCTGAAAGACTATGTACCAAGTACACTTTTCCAAGTTACTATTTCTTCAGAATTTGTTCCTTGCTGTTAACGTATTGCCAGCTGCTGTGCTTTTATTCCAACATTTTTTATTACTCTGTAAAGTATATTTGTGTATGTCACATCCGTTCTAGATTTTTTTTCTCAGTTTTTGCTGGTTAATCATAAAATATATACTTTTATGAAATGCGAACAGAGATTACTGGTATCCATTTCATCTGATTTGCTGTTTACCATGTTGATGATTTTTTAGAAATAATTTTTAGAATTCAGGCAGAACCTGATCGATTCTCCCATCAAGTTTACCACAAATACATGCTAAATTTATAACTTTTATCATTAATTTTAATTTTAATACATATAACAAAATATTATTTTATGTGAGTAAAATTGAGATAGGAACAATGTCTATGGTGATGGCAAGCTGACTAGCCCGTCATGGCTTGATACCGCCAAAAGTCACATATTCAACAGTACTTTTAGATTTTGCTTTTGTATCTTTAGCACTTGTTTGCTTACTTGGGGTGTAAGATAATAGAGAGCTTTTAACTTTTTTTAAGTTTTGCAAAAAAGGAAACTTTTTTTCAGGTGAAATGCTAAAAAAAGTAGTGAAAGAGAGATGAGAAAACTCATCTTCTGGAATGGAGAGATCGTTTATACTTTTTTAATATAAAACATATACATACTTGACTAAATTGGCGTGGATTTTCAACCTTCGTAACTTTAGTAACAGCAACATAACACCAGGTGCTATCACCACTTGCGACAGTATCAGATTTATACATTTTTTGGAGAATGGAAAATAGTCAAGAGTTCAATTTTTCCATACGAGTAGGCATCCGTGAAAGATTTTTCTAAAGTTTCTCACAGATTCACTTTTTCATAAAAATGTTTTCCAAGTATGTGCTATACGGGATACTGGTCCTTATACATATTTGGTATTCTTAATATATACTTTGGTACTTTTAAATGAAATTATTATTCGATTATGATAGTGCAGTGATATAGAAATAGTGGCTGGCTGACGTTTTCAATTAGGAGTGCACACACACGTGGATATTTAATAAAAGAAAAGTTGTCTGATATCGAAAAGTATAATGTGGTGTCTCACTATATCTCTTACAATGGATAATGAGAATTTGAAAAAGGAACTAAGGAAAGTTCTTTCATCTTGTTAAAACTTAAAATATGCTGAATTCACACGAGAAAAGTAAGAAGTTCAATGAATGAATAAATTGGTATGATAATTACATAATGATAGTTATGTAAAATATCAGCAGCTGGTTGGGGATTTTAAATACATTTTTATATTATGTATGTATTTTTTGTGAACTATATGCAGAATATTAAGCTACACGTGTAAAAAATAGCTTGGAAGATTGTAAGAAATAAAGAATACTTTTTAGCTTCCATCATTATCATCACATCGATTACTTTCATTCTTGAATTCCATTTCTAAGTGAGCATGTTATATAATATTAGTTATGTTTATCAGTGCAATTTATCAATTTGGTAATCATACAATACATTTTCAACCTGCCAAATTATATATTCAATGTTGCGTGTTTTTTGTTTAATTGTATGTACGTATTACATACAAATATAATTGTGTCGTCGGGATGCTATGTACTAGCTCACGACGTTTTCGCCCAACACAGGTGGCATCATTAGTGGTAGCATAGGGTTAAGTATTATTTAAAGCAAATTTCTTTTATCTTTTCTTCTATGCAGCTTAAATATATATAATTTAGATAATCCAATTGTCTCACACAAGAACGATTTCTGAGAAGTAGCAAACTATTTGAAAGGTCTCCGGAAAATTTCATTTTCGTACTGCTTAACTTGAAATTTACACAAAGAGACAATCTCCAAGAGAAATTTAAATTTAGAAAAAGAAATGTCGATTTTAACATTCAATCAGTTTTGCTTTATGTATGTGTGTATAGTGTACCCAAAAGTACCACTGGATGGCCAAGTGGTATATTTATAGACCAACATGAACACATCAAAATTGTAAACTGATTTGCTTTTTTTTGTTTGCAGTGACAGTAGTGTGCTAGACTTCTGCATTTCAATTAACTTGTTATAATATTGAATATATGAGAAATTGTTTTTTTTTTGTAAGTAAGTTTGAATTGTGAGTAAAAGGTAATGACAGTCTGGATTGGACTCCAGCTCTTAACTCAAGTTAGGCTACTATTGCTTTCTTCGTATATAATACACTTGTCAAGACAGATAATCACCCTAATGTGAAATGTGAAGTAAGCTGTAAAGCTAACTGGCTAGTAATTCCTTATATCATTATTTTTATTAAATATACATATGGACTATTCATGTAGCTGCTACATTTTATTCCATATTTTCCCATTTTTTTCGTGTCTTTTCTTCACTCTCTCTCTCTCAAAACCCTTTTTTCTCTCAGAACCATTGCATGTTTTGCCCATTACTCCAAACACTTTTTGTTCTTATCAAACATATATCACAAGAATACATACATGTACAAATAGAAGCATCAAGTACACGTTGCATACCATCATCCGTTTATATAATGTATTTGTTAGAGTGAATAAACTAAGGATTGTCATAGGAACCATAAACTTAATGTGTTTCTGCACGTTATTTTTTTTGTTCAGTTCTTTTTCCGGTGTGTTTTTTTGTTCTTTTGCACAAGGGAAAGATAAGTGATACACTTCCTAGAAAAGTATAGTGTTTCCTTACACAGTCTCCATGCAAGCAGCTGCGTGCATGTGTTTTTGTGTTACTTGAGATGTGACGTGGAAAGAGGAGGTGGAAGGAAAAGAAAGTAATGCAATACTGCACTACATCACTACGTACAGATTATAAATGTGACAGTGGTTCATAATAAACACTTGCATGTGTATACTTTGTACCAAGGCGCACAATGAGAGACACTGTCAAATAAACATAAAGATACAGGGATGGACATAGAAAAATTTGTACTTGTGATGGCTTTCTTGTATATATGCTGCGTGTACGATAAAACTTGCGTTTTATTTTGTAAGGAGAGAGGGGTCTTCATGTTGTTACTTTTTTTGATAGAAGAAAATCTTTATGACTTTCTGCATGAGAGGCTTGTAATGCTCTGCGTTGTCATCTTTTCCAATGAACATGTGTGATAGTGATAGTTACATTGAATGGTTATCTTAAGCACTCTATATACTCTGCTCCATGGTTACTAACTGTTAGTAAATAGTAACTATACACAAGATGTATGTATGATGATGGCTTTTGAAAGTGACAACCAAAAAATATCTACTTCTACACATTCAAAAAAATATGTGGACATATTTTGAAAAATTACGACTGTGAAGACAATACAACGTTGTGTGGAAAGTATTTATTTAGGCGTATTTTTTCGCTTGGAATTGTTACTTTTACTTTGCATGCATATAATAATCTTTCACGGGAGTATTTGGTCTTGTAAAGATGGTGATGTGATGGAGCTAGCACGTAATCCGGCTATTACTGTATTTCTTCTTTTTTTTGCCTTGCTTTAAAAGATATGAAGCCGTGATCAAGATACCAAAAAGGTGGAAAAATATAGTGTGCTGTGCTCTGCTTTCATTCACTTGGAACTTGGTAAAAAGGATTGTGATCCCCAAACTAAGAATAAGAGCTTTCAAGGGACTGTTGATGATAAGTATATTCTGCTGTATTCATCCCAACAACACCCCCAATTACTACAGATTTCACTCTTCATGCTGGAAAAAAGTGTACATGTCTGCATTTTACTCATATATATGTATGTGTACATATAAATTCACAACACACCTAATGCATCATAAAAAGGAAGATGATGATATGGTGGTGAAATGGCTGAAGACGAAATACTTGTCATATTGTTTGGTTGACACTCTCCACAAGAAATGTTTCCTCCCCCCTCCCAAAAAACAATGATACATACTAACTATACTGTTTCCACTACCGCTACACTGATGTTTTTGTATTATTGCTTTTCTTCCTCAACTTTAAGTGTTTTTTTTTCCTTCGTGTGAATTTTACAGCACACAGAAAAGGATGTTATGTTACATACATGATGTGTGGTGTTT
>JAQFZH010004465.1:0-11930 GCA_034695485.1 Entomobrya nivalis
TTTGCACCTGAACATAGAAAGCTTTATAATTACGTTCAGATTAATACTAGGCTAGTGCAAGCCCTTATCGAACCTTTACAGATATTGGACGACTTGTTCCAAGGTGGTATCCTAAATGAAAGTAATGCCAAAAAGGTCGTAAATGGAAGGGCTTTGGATGACCGCTTTTTCAATAAGCAAGAAGATTTGGTAAGAAGCAGTTTATTCAACTGCAGCAAAACTGCCTGGGTACTACCAGACTACTTAGCGCAAACGTTGCATAGATCTCTCAAAAAGTCAGGAAAACATTCCGATGTTAGCGGTTATGCGTACACTAATCCCACATTTCAGTTTGTATATACCCAGTCATACGTACCATCTTCAATACTCAAACGAATTTCTTGGATGGCTACCAATGGTTTATATGAGTGGTGGCCTAATTTCATTAATAGAACTGGCATCAATCTAGGAGGTGAACATAGTATCCCTCCGACACCTAACATGTATGGAAATATTGTTGTCCTGTTTTGGCTTTTGGGTGGAGGATTGTCACTTGCAATAACTTGCTGGGTGTTTGAAATGTGGAAACAAATTTTATTTGGAGCCATTTTTGTGTATAAGTTTTGTGTTACTAAACTACACATCATAACATTTAGGGTTGTCGGTTTCAAGGAACGATTTTACGGCAATGTCGTAATATTGGTAAAACCATAACTTGGAATGCAAAAAATCAAATGTACTATTTATATTACACAGCTTGCTACTAAATATTACATTTTGATTCTACGCATTGTAATTCAAGGTACATCAAACAAAAAAATTCAGTAAGTTAAATTCAATAGATAAATATTTACGAAGTAATTGAAAAAATCTAAGGGAATCAAATCGAAACCAAGTCTCGAATTGCGTTTAAAAAGATGCTAAAATGTCTTAATTATTTTGAGAAATCAGATATGTAGTCTGTAAAAGAGCTGCAGTGAAATTGCTCAAGACGTATAGACGAAAATTGGATGGCGTAAAGTGTATATTTTTCCATATTTGTCGAATAGAAAAATTAATGTATCTTTGGTAAAAGATATTTAAATTCACATATTATGAACTCTATTATCCAGGCATAATCTATCTATTTGTGACATATGGAGTTCTTTGAAATGTATGTGACATAGACCAGCTACTTGGTAACATTTTAATTGATGTTCAAAGTAGTCAATGATAAATAGTCATATAATTAATCAAAACGAATAATCTTGATTTTTGTTTTTTCGAAATATATGGATCCACTAAAGATTCAAGTTTCTCTAAGAACCAATTTTATCGAACAAGCTAAAGTAAAAAGATTTCATAATTTAAATAATCTATTGCTTATGCAAAACTATGTATGTATGTATGTTCATGAACAAGTTTGTAATTCTTAAACATGTGAATAACCATGTTAATAAACGTAAAATTCTATCATTTAAGGTAGTCATTTGACCTTTAACTGTTTAATTATAAATATACCACACATTAAAAAATAAAAAACAACAATTTTAAAACAGCTTAAGATTGATAAATTTTCGACAACTAAAGAAATTAATTTTCTCAATATACATTTTGCAAATCTACTTGATCCTAACTAAGCATAAATGTGTGCAAATAGGATAAGACAAATAAGACCACCAATTTTTGTACTTAAACTTTAATCAATTACTTTCCACATGATATTTAAAAAACTTTTGATTTTAGTGGATAACGGGCCTATCTGGTGAATATTTCCATACGTCATGTCAGTTTTGGGAAATAACCGTGGCGAACCATTTATTTGAAATTCGTTTACTTCAATTTGTAGTACATTTCGAAAATATGCTATTACGAAAGTAGTTTAAATTGCGCCGTGAATATAAAGTTGAGCACTAAAAATCCACTTCAACATAATTTTAAGACTTTTTTCATGTATATTGTTTTCTTAAGAATGTTCATAGCAGATTCTTTTCCGTATTATGCACTAGAACTCTAGAGAATAATAGCAATGCAATATTTAATATCCGTTTTGCAATTTTCTTGATTGCATATAATACTTTTCTTCGATTATAAAATAATAACTCGACTGTATAACAAATCGAAGCTACTAACCCAGTTTGCAATATGAAATAAAATAGAATGAATATTGCTCTCGAGGAAGTTTCTTGCCCTTTGTTGGTTTGTGTATTGATGTACTGATGTAATTCTTTCTCTGATGTGTTTTGTCGTCTTACACTTGATCGAATCCGTGCAAGATGTCCTGAAATTATTTTATTCCACCATTCAACAATACCAGATGCTTTAACGCCACTTATGCGTTTAAAGACAAACGTTGGCAACCATTTTATAATTAAATAGCCTATGCTCTTTTCAGCGATTATTTCCTTCCCAATCGACAATTTCTGAACACCCTTATGCCGTAAAATCATTTCCCACTCATTTAACTTCGTCTCCTCTTGAACAAAAGCCGTATTGTTGCAAGACTCTAGTTCCCTCATTGCAGCGATTTCCGGAGCAATCTTTTTGGGAATCGTATCACACAGCTGTTTACCTTTTAAATGTTGAAGTTTTACCAATAATTGTGGTAAAGTTTGATCATTGAAAAGATAAGATGGCGGTATCCATATATCAGAATTGTTGTAAACGCGTTCTAACAACATCGGATTTTTATGACTGTATTCGTAGAATTTGTAATGAAGTTGAGATATAAAATATGCTCTGCGTATTGTGTCTACATAAAAATCAACAAAGTGCGATATGTTAGGCTTTTCTATTTTGACCTTGAACGTATCTTCTGGATTTACCTCCGGACAATTAAACAGCACGGGTAATGAATAAACCAGGTACTTGAACAACAATATTTGCTGAAACGTTTCGGCGGGGTGAAATATCTTTGGCAACATCATTTCATACATATTATCGTTTTTGTATGTATTGCCCAAAACCACAGCACAAACAAGTGTAAACCCTGCCAAAAGTTGGACTGAATTATTGATCAGCTTTTTTGAGGTGAGTGACACTGATTGCTCAATGAACACTTTTCCTACAGTTTGAAAGCTTTCGCTAAAGTTAAATTTTGATTTTTCTTTACCTGATGTTCTATAATTTGATAGGATAAACCAATTGATTGGAACAACAATCGCAAATGTAATCACCAATGCAAGCCAAACGTCATACTCAAAACTTGCAAAAAATAGAAAAACATTTACTTGTGGAACAACGAATGTATTTCCACAAGCAATAAATCTTGTTTGGGTAGGTGGGTGAGCCACGGTAAATGACATGCTGTCAACAGCATATCCGCGAAACGATGCCAACTCAACATCCCATTTTGTTATATGGTTTACGATTTCAACTTTGAAATTTTCTCCAGAAATATACATCCATAGTGCCTGACTTTTTAGACACAATAACATCTCAGAAATTGAATAATGCTTGGGGTTTTGGGAAAACATGGTTTTGTCATTGCAATTTCCGTCTATATTAAAAGCCTGCGAGCGAATTCTTAAAGTTGATAAGTTTTTTCTGACCAAAAGCAGTTTATCAAAATGATCAACTATTTCGTTATAGGATACTGATGTAAAATTCCTATTTATTTGTATTGAAGTCCATTGATAAGTATCAGTATACTGCGATGTTGAAAATGGGATCATTCGAATAGTTTTTTGAGGTTTCCAAGGAGTGTTGACATCCAAATTTAACAAGATCATGTTTTCAACTATTCCATCCGTATCCGGCAGTGAATTTATTTTGCTCAGTGGATTTGGTAACCAAAGCCCTTTGCCTTTCCATGATCGAGTATTAAACTGTTTCTCACTAGTAATTACTATAACAACAATGTTTGCCAATGGTTCTTTCTCTTCATGCTTTTCTCGGCGTACCCATAAAGTATTCAACTTCACAAAATCATTGGGAGGGAGTACATATACGTGTTGTTGGAAATTCCATGGCTTAACGTTTGCACTAAACTCGGTCACTTTTAAATGGGTGCATACAAAATACGACACATATAAATATTTGGATACGCAAAATTTGGACTTACGGTCTAACGACACTGCCGAAGAACCGTTAAGTTCAACCTTTGAAGCCAAGCTTAATGGAACTTTCACGTACCCTACAAATGGCTCTATCTTCACAGGATATGAACGGCTCAAAAGTATTGGTAACGTAGAAAATGAGATGTCTATATTATTATGTAGAGACACAAAGGCAAAGCAATTTGGACAATTGAAAAGACATGTCTCCAGATTAACGTGATCAAAGATAGGACGGTTTGTATATGCTAATCGAACAGGGTCTAGCCGTTTCAAGGGAAATAATGTCAGGTTTGGTTTCGGCCAACTTTCGCCAGCCCTAAAACCAATAAATATTAAAGAAGGTATAAAATAAACGATTAAATACAAATTGGTTTCACAAAGCAAAATTCGACGAATCATGTTTATAAATTAAAAGTTTTCTACTTAGTGGACTGGTACCAGAGTGAATTTTTTTGGGGTGAATATATATTTTGTCCTCTGAAAATAAGTTTACTACTAATCTGCAAAGTTTTTATTGTCAAAATTTCAAATTTTTGGTATTGGAAGGTATGTAATGATATTATAAATAGTTACGGTGTGTGTTTTAAATATTTCGATAATGATAAATTTTGCTGACCTCAGGACGAGGTGAAATTTCTTACTGGTTGAAAAATGTTTGCCCTGACATATTACCCCAGTTTAGTAATATGAGTAAGGTTTTCAAATGGGCTGAAGTATTTGTGTAAGTGAAGGTAAGTCCATTGAAAACTATAGTGGATAGATTGATTTAATAATAAAGCGGGGACGGATTCTTGTTAAACAAAATTGTGAAGTTCAATCATAAGTTCTTTACAATATTTATTCTGATCTCAATTTGAAAATTACAATTTGTATTCCTCCAGCACAACGTACAGAAATTAATGTTGACTGGACATTTATATTGTCTCTCGTCAATGTCAATTCAAGTTCCCCCAAAATTAAATTAAGTAATTTCACTTCGAAATATATACTTCAGTTCGGCACACTACAGTAAGTTTTGCTATTATATATAATAGATACTTTTTTGAATTTAGAAACTAAAATGTTATTTAAGTACGGAATTATCTAATGATTAATGAATGAAAAAAATATCCTGTAATCATATCCATAACTAATGAATTATCGATATTGAATTATCCTATACGATATTTTACAAACATGCCAACAATTATTTATTAATGGTTTAGTGAATCCATATTCATTAGTGAGTCCAATTGAATTTTGATAAAAACATGAATTCTGATTTCGACTTCCCGATATCATAGTAAAAATTACTAGCATATTAAGTTAATAACATGGAATAAATTGTACTTATTATTGTCCTCTAAAAAACAGCTTACCTTAGGTGTATTCTTTAGGTATGCTTGAAACTAACTAGGAATTTTACGCACTTGCAAACGTGCAGAGTAATTAACTAGTATAAAAGCAAGCATAACCCATGTTTATATGAAACGCAACATAAAAATTTATTAAGAATTAAGCCAGAAGCCATTCATACTTTTTAATATGCAAGTAGTCAACTGGACCAAGTCAAGTATTTTCATAGCCCACATGGGATGTATTTATTGACATATATCATACATTATGCATATCTCAAAAACTGGAAAATTATATATTTTCTATATTCCATAAGTCGTTTATATTATCAGCAACATGTTAACTGTTTATCACGTAGTTACTTATATATGCATACAATTACAAAGTAAAACTGGGGCTGGTATGACGTTGAACGATAAAAATACGTGACGGCAAAAATGTACCATGTGACTAGTGGTGCGGTTAATTGAAACATTTCATGTTAATTGTATGTAAACAGATAAATTAAAAGAACAATATTCAATGACAAGAATAGCTTATCCTAATTTTCAGGAAATTAACCCGGTACTAAACCACAAATGATCTAAAAATCAATTTCATGTACCGCTGAGCATTGGCCCGAGCGTGAGGTTTGGTACAAAATTTTCATTGGGTCTAGCACTTAAAAGTTATTGTTTTATGGCTTGGCATCTGAATATCGTGAGGTTTAGCATTTAAATTAGGTTTGTATATAAATTTAATTAACTTGGGGTTAAACTTAAGAGTTAGTATTTAAATTTATATGTTTTGGGGTTAAGCAATGGGTTTAGCATCCATGAAATTAACATAAGTTGAGCAGCTAGTTACTTACCAAACGTTTAGCATCAAGTAAATTGACATGGGTTTAGCATCTTGTTATCATAAAATCAGAAACCGTTCCATACCAGATATAATCACCTAACGATTTTTAATGCATATCGGCAAACACATGGGTTTTTGCAAGGGTATGTTATTACGAAGATTCGCAAAGGCATTCATTTTATACATTGTAATTGCAAAAAATACAAATGTAAATATAAAATAGTATTCTAAACACCGAACTAACACCATATTTTAGAATAAAAATTTAAACAGAAAGAACCCGTCTTACATATTCGTAACCATAAAATAATACAGCAACCAGTACTAGGATAGCGTAGACTATCCACACACACAAAAAGTCGACAAGTTTAACCGACACTTGCAAATATTGATCTAAAGCTAATTCACATTTATCTGCAGAATAAAATGAAAAACACCCATTTTGTAACCATAGCAGTGCATAATGGAACAACTTAATATTAGTGTTTTTTCTTCAAACCGAGAAACTGTGTTCCCAAAAAAATGTCTTCTTGCATTGTGTGTCATCGCGTATTTCTTTTGCAACTGGTCGATTCCACTTTGCGCTAATAAAGCCAAAACGTTTTCTAACTTAGGTCGTAAATAATTATCCGACTTTGAAACAAGAAAATCCCCTGTTAGAAACAAATTTATATCACTTGAATCTTTTAATTTGAGCCGAGGATTCATAAGCAAAAGTCGAAGCTTTGATTCATGGCTACTCATAATTTCGTCTACTCGACCTGTAGTTGTGATGTATACAAATTTATCAAATTTGTTGCACGTATGTTCGTCCAGTCTACGTTTAATGTTTGCATTGCAAAGATTACTTTCATTTTTGGAATTGACTACAGTATTTTCACGTATTGAAACCCAATTCCAGCCTTTTTTGAGGACAAGATTGGCCATGTGGTTCGTGTTGGTTCCACTAATGGAATTTTAAATTTTAAAAGATATTTGATAACTTTCAAGTATGTCCCTTGCACTGTGTGATGACAACAGTAATAAGTTTCCTTTCACAACTTCATCAAACGTTCTTGGTAAGCTCCATGAGTTAACTTCTGTGGCCATGTAAGTGTATAGATTTGATGTGTATGCATTTCGTATTACAAAAGCTGCAAAAAGCCAAATTGTCAGAAGAATTGCGTGAGCTTTAGTCAACTCATTTTTAATTTTCAAGCTCTTTTCCAGAAAAACAGTTAACAGCCAAAACAATGGATTTAGGTGAAGCTGCGACAGTTTTAAGACAACACCTAAAGTACAGAGACAAAACAGCAATACGATCCAGCCCAAAATTGCAAAAGGTGAAAGAAGTGCATACATATTGTGAACTGTTCGCGGCAGATAAAATATAGAATATGTAAGTCCATAAAAATCTATACCGTAAGCGATGAAAAACATTTGTTTATTAACATTTAGGGATCTAACATTCTTAAAATCTCTCACTTGTAAGCTTATCAAACAGATTGGAGCAGTGCAGTTTACCCTCTCCCGAAGAATGTGTTTGGAACATTGATTCCAACTCAGAAAGTTTTCAGTACGAAACGCCTTGCTTGTTTCGACCGGACAACCACTGAGCTTATATTTGGCTATTATGTAATTAATTTTGTCCCTGAAAAGTTTAATATCTTCGTGAGTTTCAATGTGATACTTTGTTTGATTAACAACGAATATTTTTACACTAATTGTAAAATATTCTTCCCAGTTATACAATGCAAAGTCAAACGAACTGTCGGTTGTTAATTCTGCATGTTCAATTAATCCAAAATAAATTTGGTTTTTACACAGATTAATTAGTAGAATATTAGAACGGGTTAAGAAAGTTGCAGTGTAGAAAAACTCGTGATTAAATATTTCTCCCAAAAACGGAATCAAGGTAAAATCTGGCTGTCGAACTGTATCAGCTAGTTTATGTTGGTCTAGTTTTTCAAGCTTTAGCTCTAAGTTTTCATATCTATATTGTTTAGCTTGTAACAAACTCGTTAAGAGGATATCCACGTTGCAAATTGATCTGTGTTTTGAGAATAAAGTTTTCTTCAACAAAAACGAAAATTTCTCATTATTTAATAAATGAGTTGTGCCTGACTTTGGATTTCTTTCGGAATCTAGTTTCAATGTGCTTTGTATATTGACGTAACAGATTTCAGTAAAACTTTCTATGTCAATGCTTTCAGATAAAGATTGCTCAATGTTTCGAATTATGTGAATTGTACACCCCTCAAATATAGTCAGAAAATCAAAATAGTTCTGGAATTCACGCCTTGGTAGAACATTTTTAGAACAGGACTGACTTTGTGAACGAACCCCAAGAGTTATTATCGAAAGTGTTATTGTTAAATAAATTGAACTGGGTGTCGGCATAATGGAATCAAGTTGTTTTAGAATATTTTTCAATATTGATTTAACGTTAATTTAAAGCTCGCTGTTTAATTAAATTTTTCGGCTCACAAATCGATGTCATTTAAGTTTTTACCGGGAAATATATGGGAAGAGATAAAATCGTTTCATAATCATTTGATGGTTCGTTTAAATACGAGATAGTATGTTAAAGTATTTGGAACATGGTATACTGCAGAAGGTTTCAACGAGCCCTTTTTTAGTCTTCAAGAAAGAATAAATGGAAATATTTTGAAATAACAAAAACAATATGTCACACTTTCAGTTATATGATTAAACTGTATTTGCCAAATAAATATGTAAAACTAATGAGATATCCAGAGACTTTTTTGCAAGTTGTTTTATAAGTACATTTAATTTTATATGTATTATTGAACATATGATATAAAATACATAGTTATTTGAGCACGAGTTGGGGTGTTTCTAACGATGAGTGTTCTAATAGTACTCGACTTGATTCGTTTATAACTTTTAAAACACTAGAACGTGTAAGCGACTTGAGGAATATATTTTCCTTTTTTCCAAGCTAAAGCTTTTACAATTCGAATTATTTCGAGTCGAAAATTTAATTTTCAAACCAAAGTTGGTAATCGAAACTATTAGTTCCTTGGAAATGAAAAGTGTCACGCTTCACTGAAAATTAATTTGCAACATCATTCTACCAAGTGAACATTTAAAAAATATTGTGTATACTAGAATACATTACGAAAAGTATGCGGAAATTACGAAAGAGGTAATAGCACTATTGAAATTGATTAAATTATCATAAATTCTTCATATCAAATGCTTAATATGCAACAAAGAAAATTGAATTTTTTGTGCCTACATTTAGTATTCGCAAATATAATTGTAAAATTTAGGCATTTTTTTATAGTTGAAAATTTACCGGTTAGCTATATCAAATACGACTTCATTCTCAACACTTTAAAAACTACTTTCATAATTGCTCATGTTTCCAAATTTAGCATAATTGCTCTCCTGTTTGGGCCGATGGCATACATAATGTTTTTATTGGTTTATCGAAATCGTTTATTTTATTTTAGTAGTATCAAAACTACTAAACGATTCATGGTTGTATTTTAGTCACTTAACTATACATGTATGGCGGAATGTCAAATGAAATCATATAGAAATGTATAATGATCACTATAAGTTTTAGTGGTGTCCTCTATGTAATTTCTTGTTGATTGAGCTAAACGTCGCATTTAACTATAGTTGTAAACAATAAACCTAGACGTTTTATAATAAAAACATTACCATGTCTTTTATAATATTTTAATATTTAACGATCAAATTTGGTAAAAAAAGCAGTCGTAATTATAAAAGTGTAATATTTGAATTGGTAAAATAAGGTTGGTAATGCCAGTATTCAAATATTGAACACATCCAGCTGCAGTTTACATTACAAGCACGTACTCTGTTATTCTTGCTTAATTGCTATATAAAGTAGACAAACCAAAAATCCTTAATAATGCATTGCTACATCTGTGTGACATCTGCCGCAATATGCATTTGAAGATGTAATGTAGTTGGAAGTTTACTCATTCGATACGATGAATTTAAAAACACGTCAAAATCAAGTATCATAAACGACAATAAATGGCATATATTGTAAGCATGTATGTAATGCTTAAACAATAATTGTAAATGAAATCCCTTCCAAGTCACTATACACGATGTTAGAAACTGAATTTCAGACTTGCATGCTCCCCAAACTAAATCAGGAGAATAGCCAAGCCGAGCAAGTACGCACATATAAATAAAATATTTATGCATAGAAATGAACATTTTAGGGTACGCATGAAACAAGTAGACCAATCTATTTCACATATCAGCATCAGAAATGCATGCACTTACACTTGCTTCCAAACTACACTGTCACGCATACTAAATACATAAACGCATCAACTATTGCTTGGTGAGAATCCGAAAAATATATTGATTCGATAATTTTCCACGTGGCGTACCCGTGTAAGCAAATGCGTATATGCGCATTAGAACGAATGGTCCTTCTGAACTTGGCAATGCAATGTGCATATTGCGTTTATGCTTAGCATTTTGGTATACAAATACAATTGATATGTATAAATAGTTGAGCTGTTCAGTTTCGAATAAAATACGATTATGATTTGAGGCTTAATATGTATGAGAGTTTAATGTGTTTACATTAGGTGTTGGTTAGAAAGTCAAGGCTTACGTTTTGAGGTGTTAAATATTTTTCCAAGTGCGCAGGTACGAACCACAAATGCAACAAACAAAAGCATATATACTTTCCGTATGCCACTGGTACCCTAATATCCCTACAATAGCATTCATGTGCAACATAAGCTACACGATGTCAAAATTCTTGTCGCACTACCTACTAGGGCCCAATCTACTCCTAACAGGTCAATAAGAGTTTAGAAGTTCTGTCGCATAGTTTCTGAAGTCAATATGTGTTTATTCAGCTTTGGTATAATTACTGAAACTTTGTGCTTTATAAATGGAAACTTTAAAGTTACATTCATTTTGAAGTTACTTTAAACTTAATAAATATTAAGTTACTTTAAAATTAGACAGCAGGTTCTTCCCCAAATTCAGAATTATTAAAGTGCATAACTTTCGGATTTCCATCACACCTCCAAAGTTTTTTTTACATTAGTGCCAGTTGGATCGAATGAAGATGGCTTCAAAAATCTTTAAGTGTGCTGCTTGTGACAAAGTGATAAGTTCATTATGCAATTTCCAACGACATATAAAAACACATGACGAAATTCACCAATGCGTATTTTGCAACAAAATATTTCCAAAATTTCAATGTCTTTTCAAACACATCAGAGGACATACTAAAGAGAAGCCGTATTTTTGTGATTTATGTGACGACACATTCGCAACCAACTGCAGTTGGGAATTTCACATGAAGACTCATACGGGTGAAAAACCGTTCTCCTGCAGCTTATGCAAACAGTCGTTCTCCCAAAGAGGTAATCTCAGGTCACATGAGTTGATCCATAGTGGAATCAAAGACTTCAAATGTCCTCAGTGCCAGAAAACTTTCCGACATAAACAAAATATGGAAATTCACTTAAACACTCATAACAAAGTAACACCATTTAAATGCACCTTATGTAGTAGATTTCTGGGATCAGCTGTTGCTCTCAAACGTCACATTCAACGCCACACTGGAGAGAAACCTTACAGATGTGCCGTTTGCTACCAAGCATTTTCTCAAACAAGTAATTTACATAGACATGAAAAGCGACACAATAACGTCAAGAGTTACAGCTGCCAAGAATGTCAAAAAAGCTTTCCCTTAAAAAAGCATTTGAGGGAACATCTAATGGT
>JAQFZH010004466.1:0-11930 GCA_034695485.1 Entomobrya nivalis
AACTTAACAAAGCATTTACTTTCACTTCAATTTGAAAATAATGTATGTAATGAAAATGATATTGACTATGATATAATTTTTGACTCTGTAATATTTAAACATTCAACTCTATAACTAAATTATTGTAGTGACAGAGAAAATTGCCTTCATTACAATGAAGGATTCTGTCATGAATATGAATAAATAAATAAAAAATGTTGATTCGTTTTACAATTGGGGCGACGTGGAGAGTATGCAAGTACAAATAGTACTATAGTATGATCAATGATCAGTGATCAGCATCAACGTGCAAACATTTTTGTGCGCATAAGCTTCATGGGTTTATAAAAAAATATCACTTTTTAGTGTAATGAACCCATATTATTAATTATTCATTGTTTTTGCCCATACGAGAAAATTTGGACCGGGACCAAACCTGGAAGCAAAATGCAATACCAAATGATGACGAGTCATGTCATGTCAACTCCATTGCAAAAGAAACAGTGCTAATGCAACACTTATGCCTATAGGTGATAGGTTTACTAGGACGTATGAAAACGACTAGTTTCAAAAAGTGATCGCCTCTAGTTATTGTCTACTTTGAAGTCTGGGCGAGTAAGTCAGGTCAAAGTCTACAAGCCTGTGATCTGATTGAAGATTAAAACTAGCTTAATCAAAATCCGAAGACATTAAGGGTTGAGGAGAAATGCTACTTGCATATTATTTTGAGGGACAATTACACATTACGCAAACAGTTAAACCAAACCCATGAATTTCTTAAAATATGACAACGCAACGGTAACAGTTTCAAGTAAATAATTATCAATTACTACATTAATATTAATTACACCCCAGAACAAGAAAGGAAGAAGGCATTTCTCAAACTACTCAATTTGATAGACACTTGGCCGCCCCTGTCAATAATTTAGCTAAAGGAAAGGAATTTATTATAGGAAAAACATTTCCCCTTAGAATTTCAGACAGAATTAAATATTTTGGTATAAGCTAATGCCGTATGCTTGCTTTGTCTGACCGAAAGATAATTTTGCCAACTGAATTTTTCGAAAACTTCATGTCTTTCAAAGTACAGTTAGAAAAATTATGTGATGTGTTAACTTGTACTAAGCTTTTCCTGCTTACATAAGGATATTACCTAATATAATCATAGACATCGTTTTTAATCATAGACACACACACAAAAGTTTGAAGTAAAAAATACGGGAATATAATTGGGAATTACGCCTACGTACAATATATATGTAAACTTCTCCAAATTCGATTCCTTCACCTTGTGAAGCGAAGCACGAACGATCGCAATTCAATACTGGAAAAAATATAATCTGTATTCTTGTTGTGCTTCCGTATCTTTAAAAAAGAGGAAATCCAGATAACTAAACATTTTAAAATGCTATTCAATTAAGGCTTTCTTTCACGAAAGAACAAATCAATTAATCATGGTTATCGGTTTTCAATAAACAATAAATAGTTTTCGGATGATCTAATTTAACCAAACCTAAATTGCGTTTCTTTCAATTATTTACATGCACTACTTCGAGTGCCTTGTACATTAGGCGGTGTATCATAGTCATGAGTTCGATAGGCCATTTTTTTATAGACGCATTCAAACCAGAAATTAGGATTGAGACAATGACATGGCATGTATCTTATCTTGCTTCTTGAGCTTTGTCAAAAAACCAACCTGTGTCGTATTCTTAAAACGCTCTTACCATAAATAACAAAACGAATATAGAAAACAGAAAAGATAGCACGAAAGAAAATTAATATTTAAAAACCAGAGTAGCGTCTTGTGCCTTACCTAAGGTTACGGCATAACGAATTGGTGTAGCTATTTTATAGAGGGCCCATGCAACTGCTATATGACCCATACTAGACTCGGTGACATGCTTTACTACGTTTTCGCTGACACCGAGAAATCTCAGGTAATATCCTAAATCGACGCCACTGTAAATGAAGCACATAAAAAGATTTGGGTCAAACGTTAACTTATAAAACAAATGAGTGAAATTAAAAATACAAAACTGTAATTAGCATTAGGCAAACTAACCTTGAGGAAACTTTGTAGAACGCACCAAACCAACCACATGATGTAACGACATGCACCGGCACCAGGACATACCTAAGCGTGACATAAAAAGTTAATTTAGCATTTAGCTTATTGATACCTTTTTGCAAATGACTCGATGATGAATGAATGTAATAATTGAAACTCACCAATAATCCTTGTACATTTGTTTGAATTTTTGAAAGAGGTTAAGCTTCTTCTGTGGAGCCGCAGAGCTTCCACTGGGACCAGTTGGCGGTGCTGTACATTGCTTCCTTAAAGTTTGGCGAAATACATTAGCTTGCTTCAGGTGATTTGACACGCCAAATAGTAGCCTAGGGTAGGATACTACTGCAGCTACATTTCGTTTTACTAAATACTGATGACTAGAGGGAGCCCTTACGAGTTGCCCACAACATGATATTCTCGAAGATACTACTCGTCCAAAAACTGATTGCATCATGATGAGGATAAGCAATTGTTATAATTTTTCCGCTACACAATGTGAAATTTTATCAACATAAATAAGTGTCAGCTCAGCTAGCTAAAGAACTAAATCAATAGAACTAACAAAACTGAAATTAAGTTTTAAACAAAATCGGAACTGTTAAAAAAATACATTTACTGTGTATCAGTCTCTAAAAACTGTGGAACGATTCATTATCAAGAACTTGTACAGTGTACACTTTTTTAATTTTAGTAATTAAGTATTACAAAATGATTTCTTCGGGCATTTAAACGGTTTCTCACTGGTTTATAATTTTTTTAAAATTAAATATTTACTTCAAATATACTCAGGGCAGGAATTTCACGGAATAAAATGAGTGACATGCTTAGCGAAACTGCAGATGGTCGTGCACATGTTGATTTTTAATCTCAATTGATTGAGGGTAATCAGATGAGGATTGATGACTGGTCAATTTTTAATATGTAACGTGTTGTTTACTTTTTGGTGGTGCACCTAAAATAGATGTCATGCTTTTTATTCCCCGGTGTGTCCTCTTCACCTCACCTGCCTGAGCTAAGATGTAAGATACCAATTGCTCATCATCATAATATATTGATCAGGTGACGAAGCAAGAAGCATGGGAGCATGGGAGGGTTGTGTATACAAACTAGAAACACATTCCAGTGGGTGCTGAGACGAAATTATGTGCCGCGAAGGAAAGCAGTTGACTTGATTTCATCAGAATAAACAATGTGCTCTGTTGTCTGTGAAGTCTGTGTGTAGATCTCGCGTGACAGAATTACCCAAAACACAAACATGAATGCATGATTGCATGAAACATGTGATCACTTCCCTGATTGTGATTACTGATTGATTATCAAATTATAGGGATCAGTTAATTTGTTTAATTTCTAATGTTGGCGCATATTAATTTTTGTGTCGTGTATCATCGAAGAACTATGGAGCTAGCTGAGAATGACTGATTGACAGGAGTATGGAATTGGACAACAACTAGTTTGTGCTATTATAGGTATTTTGTGCTAAAATTCTGCTTTTAACAGTTGATTCTATACACATGCAATGAAAGTTTTAAAAATGAATGCAATTTACATGTTTAGAGCACAACCATGTCGGAGGAGAAAGCATAACCTGAATGGGCGTATTGGTATTGTGAGTGACCAGTTGACCACGAAGTCTACAATCTGGGTTTTTGTCCTTGTGTTTTAAGTACGTAAAAGCTCAAAGATGATCACATTTATCAAGGAAATACGAGGGCGCATGTCTGCGAAACAAATGCGATTGCATTTCTCCACATATTCCCAGATACGTCACTACTACTCTGTGGAAAAGCTTCCTGGTCCATGGAAAATATCGCCATTTTATCAATCAAGACGAGATTCCGGAAATAGATTGTCCATCCAATTCCAGGCACACAATGAAAGAAGGTCCCGAACGTTGTTTTCCTCAGCAGTTTTGTCTTCTTCGTCACCAGTGGATCATGATGATGACACTTTGGTCGTTAATGTGGATGTGTCTGAAATGGAAGAAATGAATTTCGAGCATGTTGTGGACGCTGAGACTGAAGATGATTTGGCTCACCTTCGTGTGAAGTTGTATGAAATTAGTGGGGATGATGGTGACAAGACAAGCGAATATATAGAAAAACTGTATGAAGCAGGCAGCATTCAGCAAGTTTTCGATGTAATTGATGAACATGAAAAATCTGAAGGAAGCATAAATTTTAAAATTGCTAGTCAGGCTCTTGTTACAATTTGGGATCTCCAAAAACTCCTTTTCAAGATAAATGCCAACTTTGACCCAGAACGCGACTATTTTAGTAAACCAACATTTATTGAAAAAATATCTCAGCATCCATTTTTCTTGGAAAAGATAGTGAAGCCAGTAGTTGACAACTGTGAATCTTTGGACGATGAACCACTACTGGCAACGTTATTATGTTTGAAAAGAATGAATTACGATATGAGAGGTCCTGAATGCCAAAGATTTATAGAAGAGTGCTTGCGTAGAACTGAAACATTATCACTTCCTTCTCTGTCCCGATTGTGTGTGTGCATGAGAACTGAAAGTTTGTATGGAAATTTTATTATGGCCAAGTTCTACCCACTATTATCAAGGTATATTGATACTATGTCAAGTGATAATGAAGTTCGTCTAGTCGCCATTTCACTGAGAAATACTTTACGTATAGTTTCTGCGAGTATTATTGATAAATTCCGAACAAAAATATGTTCGCTTACTGGCACTGATGACATGTCCAAGTGGGAGACAGTCACACTTTGCAAAATATTTTTGTTGCTGATGGCTTGTAGAAATTTAGGGAGCGAGTCCAAACATTTATTTGATCTTGTGGGAGAAAGTTTGATTAAAAGAGTGCCGGGAATGCAGCTTATGGATTTGTTGTCCCTTCAAAAGTTTTTGGAACTTGGGTTTATGCAGCCTTATGGATTAGTGGAAGCATTGGTCAATAGAATGATGCGTGTGGTTCAAGAAGGCGTGTCTACCTCCGCCAGTCCCAGAATGGATTTACTTGCATCAGTAAGTCCATATTTGAAGTCGATTGAACAGCGGAAACAGCTAGCGCTCATGTTGAAGGACTATCTAGAAAACCACAATTTTGAATTGGCTTCCGGAATATTATTTGTAGTTCTACGTTGGGCAAGATCTAGTAGCGTGGAGCTATACGATCTTTTCTGGTCTAAAGCTACGGAAATGGTGGCCAGAAAATCAAAAGATTGTGTGTTGGAAAGGAGAGTGTTGAAATTGGGAAGGGATTACCTAAATTTTTGCTATGGAATGGGATTCGGATACAGAAATAAGAATTTTGAGAATGTTGTCAAACGATACTTGTATAAACTGATAGATAATTATTCA
This sequence comes from Entomobrya nivalis, assembly GCA_034695485.1. Taxonomy (NCBI): domain Eukaryota; kingdom Metazoa; phylum Arthropoda; class Collembola; order Entomobryomorpha; family Entomobryidae; genus Entomobrya; species Entomobrya nivalis. Next base: position 5,382 of record JAQFZH010004466.1, read on the forward strand.
CAAGGAGTCCAGCCTTGTATACTGCATCCTGGGGACTTTTCGAGAGCTTTTTCGTTTTTAATTGGATGTGCCCAGTTAAGCGACCCACTATTTTATGAGATTGAAGTGCTGAGAATGTTGGATGATTTTGCTCCACAATTTCGACCAGGTGACCTGGTTATACTTTCTAGAGGATTGGAGTCTATTATAATGACACTTTTCTATCAAAGGCGACCCCCTTCCAAGTACTATGATAGAGTTTTAGAAATTTGTTCTATTTTGGATGAGCAATGCTCACGAATTTTATTGGACAGTCAGAAAATTGGTTTCACTGAGTTGCTTGCTATCCACAAATCCGCCTTGGTCACGCGACGAGTTAAAGGGGAATCGCCTATTTTGGACCTAACCATGCAACGAATTCTCAAGAGTGAAGTTAATGATTCGAGATCGGTGAAAGATTTAGCTCAACACTTGCTAAACGGACTGAATAATTATCCTGAAGCTACTCAGAAAATTGAAGACTTGATTTGGAGCAACAGACAAAGCGCAGTCAGTCCGGAGGTCATTGAGAAATTTGTAACTTTAGCATTTTGTACCGGTTGGGAAGTAAATAGCAAGAAAGATATATTTGGATTTTGCGGAGAAATACTAACAAAGTAAAGGACCTTCATATTCTTGTATCTAAATCTTCATTGCATCTTTTAATATTACTTATTTCTAATTCAATTATAATCTTTCTTCATCAAAGGAATTGGGAAAAACTTACCTTTTTGGGTTTGCTGCAGACGTCTTTGGGACTCTGCTTTTATCGAAGACTGTCTAAAGAACTAGTTCAGAATATATTCTCTGTGGAATTCTTGGACCAACTTGATGCTGAACTTGCTACATCATACAGAACAGTAATTGAAATTTTGCTTAACCGATAAATTCTGAAATTTTTATTCTTTTTGATAATTTTCGCTCATTACTTTTTCTAAATATTTTCATTCTACAGAATCAATATCCTCTTAGATTACGACAATCAATGATGGAATTGAACCGTGCAGTTTGTATTGACATGCCTGACGTAAACCTACCTTGGTTTCACGGAAAATTTTGCGAGGAATTTTTTTCTATGAGTAAGGGTTTGCTGCAGAAATGATATATTTTTTTTATATTTTAGTGATTATTCATGATTGGATAATAATACAGTCAACGCGTATTGCATTTTAGGTAATATGCCAGATACTTACTTGCATCACGAAGTACGGATGGTGTTGGGGAATATAGTTGGAGATGAAACAGCAGTGCAAGCCAACATTTACTCTCCATATTACTACCCACTTGGTAAAAACCTAGTTTGCACAAAGTCTATTTGCATGCATTATCCAACTATAAATTACTGTTATTAGAGTAATACGTAATCGATTTCCTTGCAGACTTTCTCATAGAATTCGATAAGAAAGATCGACCAATCAAAAGAAATCGACGACAGCCGAAAGGTTTCTTCCAGAAGTTTCGAAGAGAAAACTCCGAGTCCGTTGAAGGTACCATAGGACGAAAAGTGGCAGTATTAATTTTATCCCAGTCTTCGTTCACGAAAAGTAATCGAAGTATACGGGGTCAATTAAAATTACGTCGAAGACATTTAGAAATTTTGGGATATGAAGTAATAGAAATTGATCCAATGTATTGGAATAGTATGTTCATGTCTGAAAATTCAGTACGGCATAGTTTCTTAGAATCAAAGTTGTATGCAAATGCCAGTTCTGTATGAGAGTAATAAATTATTGACACTGAGTCAACGTCAAATGAAGACCGTAATTCCAGTATTTGTTTTTCTTTATCACATATAATCTTAGTTTAATAAATTAACGAATAATAATCATCTCTCTAAAAGTAACAAAACAAAAATTAATACACACCTATAAAACGATGATATATCATAGTGGTCACAAAACTATATTTTTATGATAGTTGTGTTGTAACACACTACAATTTTCATAATAATAATTTAACTGCTTTCCACAATAACATATATCGTTAGAAATTCTTTTTTACATATCAATTAATTAGCACACGTCATATCATCAGGTAAAACAAACCCCAAAAGGCATACATACAATGTTATGCATATATCGGCTGATTTGTGATAATTTTTTATAGTTAATTTTTTCTTCGCATATGATTTAAAAATTTGGTACAGAATCTGAAATAATTTAATATCCTACATTGATTTGATTAGTTAATATTTTACAATTTCATGTTACTCATATACCATTCATTATTAGTGTTTTCGTGGTTCATACAATACATATAACATTTTACAACATGTAAAGTACGGTACAAAGCGATTATCATTATATTTTAGTTTAGTACGACCATAACATTATAATTTGAACATTACATGTATGTATGACATCTGTCGTCTGATCTATGTTCGGTCACTGAAACTGTAACTTTCATAATTTATGCTACATTATAATTTTTGGGCGTCTACTATTTTTTCACTCTTACATACGAATTGTTATGGGTAATGCTCACAGTATTTTCTTTGTTGAATGACAATGATACATTTTTATACATATTCAATAATTACTTTTACTAACAGACTGTGACTAAATCGATACTGCTCCATTTCACAGGAACATTTCAGACTGATGATGAGAATGGATGATCTATTCTAACTAACACAAACTACGTATATGATATAGAGTTGCGAAATCCTTCGTAATAATTATATTATCAATATTTATAGCTACATTAATAATTCAGTTCGAAACGCGTAAGTAGACGCGACAGAGCTAACCACTGTCGTTATAATTGCGATCGGTATACAGCGACAAATATATAATGTAATACAATTTAATATTTTTTTACAATAACAATAATGAATCTACAATATAAAAAATCAGTTTAGAGTTATAGGTAACTAAAAAACGTACAAAAAAGTACAAATAAATCCAGTAAATTTTTATAAACTTATACCGCAGTACATGGTAGATTTATAAATATAAAGTACTAATTACACAAAAACCTTTTTCATTAACTTAGTTTTGCTAAACCTATTATAAATCCTGAAAAATTTGACTTGAAAAACATTTTATTTTCGAACGAGATATGTTGATAAACCAAACTAACAATAAACTCTTAAAATTAATAAAGTAATACACAGTAAGAAAGAACAAAATATTAAAATAAATGACAAAAGTGTACATGAAACAATAAACAACAAACTATTAGCTATCTTTCATTTTTTGGAAATCATAAAACACGATTCGCGGGACGTGTGTACATATTACTGGTATATTAAACAACATTCCAAACAACGGTAGATTGCTTGCAGTCCGCCGAAGATGTGGAGATAAGTGAAGAATTATTGAATGAAATATTTTATCCTCTTAGATTTTTGTGTATTTGTTTGTCAGTTCGTTAGAGTCAATGGTAGTAAAAGTGAAAGTCGTATATTATACTTAAAGAGTTTTTTTTGACCATGTGTACCACAACATTAGAAATGTCCACAGCATTTTAGAATTTGCAGCGGTAACAGTCCCATAGCAGTCAGTATAAGCTTTATACTCTACTCCATCTGCAAGTAGGATACCACAAAAATTATTACTGGTTAGTTTATTCCGAATTTCCAATATTCCACATATAATAACATATAAATAGATATTAAAGTATTTAGTATTTTTTCAGAAATTAAGTTTACGGGTATATGGGTACAGGGATTGCTTGTAGATAATTTGTACAGGGAAAGTAAAAAGGGAAAGCATGATGACTATTTACTGCATATTAAATTGTAAGCACCCTGTTTCGTGTAGTGCTTGACAAAATGTTGCCAACAAGGTTGATCCCATCCATCTACGAAATACATGATATGGGATCGTGAGATCGTTTGTGTAGGTATTGTAGGTTTAACCACCAATTTCAAGCTTTCTCTCGACTATTTTTGATACGTTTCATCTAAGTATTAGAATGACATTGAGTGTTGAGTTTCATTGATATTTGTTCCGGAAAACCACTTCAATTCAAATTATAACTGAAAAGGCTTCTAACGAAGTAGCGGTAATCGTTCATTTTATCCAATTGTAAAAGAAAAAGCACTAAAAGCATTTTCTGTATGGTTAGGTTGCGACGCTAAAAGAGGCTAAAACAGCAAGGCACTTAAGTCTGGTACAATGAAGTTGTGTTCAATAAAACGTGTAGAATACTTAGCACGTTTTCCAGATACATTGATTTATCAATAGATTACTTTCTCTAGCCATTGTCATGCTTTCACTTTGTGAGGCTGTTTGTTTCGTTCAGTAAATTCTGTACACTTAAACAGGCAAGTATATGTACACCCGTGCCTTGATTCTGCCTGACTTTTACTGTGTATTATTACTACATATATATAACCTTGTCAATTTTTATTTAGATGTAATTTTTCCTTACAATCTGGTTTTGAATTGAAGCTGATGTAATCCAAGGATGATTAAGACCTTCCTCGGGAGTAAGTCTATCGTTTGCATCCCATCTGTGGAATAGATAAAGTAATATTAGAAATCTTGGAAAAATGTATTGCTTTCTAATACAGAAATTTCTGTAAAAAGTCAAGGTAAAGGTAGAGAAGAAAGCATATCATTTTTAAAATAGTTATTTTAATAACGCATGAATTTTAAAGAATTTGTCATTATTCTTGAGATTCCAAGTATTTTCTTATAAAATCTTGTACATGCATTCTTTCGGATCGGGGTTAAAACAGCAGCAAAATGATGAACAAAGTTAGGTAAGAATGGCTATGTTACTTACGTTAAACATTTTCGTAGAAATGATATAAAATCGAGATCAGCAGATTTTACAAGGGTGGCAAGATCCCGTGTTCCTGGTCGTCGGACTCTACCCTTACTGTTCCGTATACAGCGGGGTTGATTTCGTGAGTCAAAAAATAGGCGACGTCGAGTGGCCATATTGACTAAGCCGTCGGGTGGCAGACCGAGAGTTTCCATTATGCATGCAAGTTGTTCCACCTATATAACAGCAAGGCCATATCAATATGTTATATTAGAACATACACAAATTTTTACAAATAGATGCAATTTATACACTCCGAAAATTTTCAAGGCTATTTCTCTCATCGCTCCATCTATTTTCAGAATTTACACAAGCAAAACAACAGAGACAAAAGGATATTTGAGCTTAATTTTGTTTGCTATCCTTTTTATTAAAAAATACTTTTGTCTCCGCTTTCCTCGCTCTTGAGTTTTCGATTTACCTCATTTTCTCCCGGAAATAGCGGGTATCCAGTGGAAAGTTCTGCAAGCACGCAACCTAAACTCCAGATATCTATAGCTGTTGTATATGGAATGCCCAAGATAACTTCTGGCGCTCGATAGAAACGGCTTTGAATGTAGGAGAAGACTCGTTCATGTCCAAAACAAGACGAGCCAAAATCGATCACCTTGATTGCACTCGATCCCCTCCTTCTTAGCAATATGTTTTCCTGTTAAAATAGAAATGATGACGAAATTAACAAAAGGTTCATCTGTGCAAGGCCATTTCAGCTCCACGCGCAATCGGACTTGGTGTAAAGCAAAAGCGTCGTCTATTTGCACAAGCCAGGAAGAAAGCATCTTATTTTTTGTAATTAAATTTTGACAAAACAACTTTCTGCTTTTTATCAATTTAGCACACTTAAGACTGAAAGTCAATACCAACTACCAACTCTAATCATCGCTAAGCTCCAAATCGTTCACGTTCGCTTACACGATTCGTGGTATTGCATGAAAGCATTAATGGAGGTTTGTTTCTACTGAAAGGAATCGAAAAATTGTATTCTCGTTAAATATAACAGCTTCCCGAATATTGTAGCCGAAAATCGATTTGAAATTTGTCTATTCAAGTCATTTTACGAACTTAATATGAAATAATAAAACCGTGCTTCGTAAATTTTGCAATTTTGCGGCTCTATGGTATATCGAACATTTTTTTAATCTATTGAAATCACTCGTTATATTTTGCGAGAATACATTTTTGTTTTCACTCATGCAAAATCCAATAACAATTGGCATTGGCAAACTAAATGGAATTCTTACATGAATAAATAAAGGCTTCTTATTGTGACGTAAACATTTAATTTAATTTTCTCATTATAGACAACATAAAAAATGTTATTCGATTTACGTCATAATAGCATGGTAAACATATTTAATACATGCTAAGCAAAAATAAGTAAGTTGCATTCAAGACAAGATCTCATAAATTTAGAGACGTATTCAGAGCATCGTTTCTAGAAAATAATCCACAATACAATCCACATTGTATTAGTTTCTTTCAGATATGGCCAATTAAACTAGACTTTTCAGACTAAAAGGCGATTGACATTTTATCAGAATGCATGCAATTTAGTAGGTATCTACTTTATATAAGTTGCCAATATGTAAATTTTTCACGAGGCCATGTATTTAGATGGGCGTTCTCTTCCTTTTTTCCGGTCCCTTTTACACAAAAACCAGACAGTTTCAAGTTTTAGTTTTTTTTGGACAATAAACTACGTGCGATTTTGTTGGTGCGAATTGATGTTTCGATGTCCAAAAACATTTCTTTCAT
>JAQFZH010004467.1:0-11929 GCA_034695485.1 Entomobrya nivalis
AATTTGAGACTGTTGAGGCTAATGTGCATTTTCATTCAAAGCTGCAAGAGACTGCTTGTGAGCAATATTTAATGAGAGGTATTTGTTTTAAAATGAAATGAACTTTTTGCAAGATTAAGTGTTAACCAAATCCGAGTGCTCTGTAAATATTAGAGAAAGTGAAGAAAGTTAAAACGCTTGCAATTGTGGTTATGTAGAAACTCAAAATGGCGTACCAAACTGAAGGATAAAAAAGAATCCGAAATTTAATTTAATTTAAATCTAAATTTTAATTTGGTGAAGGCAGCAAGTAGTTCTTTGCCTTTAGCATTCGATGATTTGAAAGGTATTGTCTTACAAAGTATTGTGCTAATAACATGTCGATTATGCCAAATTCATTTCATATACCTTTCCTTCCGACAAACGATTCGTCCATAAAAAAACAGCAAGAACGATGGTTCGAAATTAATAATTTAGCATACATATATGTTTGGCCAATCATCGCGTGATCTTTGGTTCAAATTTAAGAAGAGGCACGCTGGAGAATTGCCGAGCCTCAGGTGCTAATTTCGATGAGTTACTTGGAGAAGGTGATACGGTTCTTCGCTATTGTGTGAAAAAGTTGGATGACGTTGAGTTTATTAAACTGTTGGTTAAGTATGGTAGCAAATTTTTTGTTTAAAATGGGGGAAATCCTTGTCATTTTTTCTTAGCAGAGAAAGTGGAGAAAGTTGAGATAAAAAACTATTCCCGGGAAAAACTGGGAATAAAGGTTTAACAAAAATGTAAACTAAACTGTATTAAACTCAAACTGAATGAACTGTAAAATTTACACTGGGGAAAGCTCGATGACTTTAATAAATCGATTTGGACGATTTAAATTCGATCTCATTTCCTGTGTGGTTTGACCAGTTTTATGTATTTTGTGGTGGTGGAATAATATTATTTTATGCGCTTACAAGATCCACAAACAATGTATCCACGTGATGTGCCTGTACCAAAGATTTTGTAACTAGAAGTAGCATATAAATTTTATTTTACAACTGATTTTTTGTTCATTTAACATTTTCAAGGTGATTTATAAAAATATTAAATGAGTAATTCAAGCAAACAAATTAGTAATTATTGTATTTGTATTATATGATAGATTGTGCGTAATAAAAGTATGTGACGTAAATTGTCATGTTATTTTGCATTTATCAAACTATTAAAATACTAGACTAATAATTTATTCCTTAATATTGTCTCTCATCTGTACATTCGGTTCTGGCAAACGGTATTTAGACAAATTGTGTACTTTTAATTGTACTAATATTTAAAACTGCACTATATATATTGTAAACTTTGTTTATATACTTTAAGTTAGTACAAAAATATCACGATTTAATTTTTAAAGAATTTCCCAATCTCTTCAGTAACTGTACTGAAATTTACTAAACCGAACAGCTATTGTTGAGTTGAGCTCATAAGATATTGATCACAAGGTTGTAGTTGGGTTGCTTAATAGATATTCCAATTAATAAAAGAATAATCATGCGTTAAATTATAATCAAGTATGAATTTATTCTTAAATTGAAGACAAGTATTTATATAACATTTTCATAAAGATTTGTGATAATCCTCCTAAAATAAAGACGCAAAGTTCGTAGTTTAAATTGATGCTTTATTATTTTGGATGAATTCACTTTGCGTGCATTTGTAATTGTAATTTATGGAAATAATAGTTCCAGCTGGGGCATGAAATTAAAGTTGATATATCACAAATGTAGCCAATACTGGACATTTAGTTACGTAGGAACACATATAAATATTTTTATGTTAAACTACTAAGAGCGATGGCTTGTGTAAATCATATGCTTTTTTACCACAGACAATCCATTATACACATGCAAATTTGTGCAAGAAATGGCATGCCAATCATTTGATGACGATATAATACACCTTAATGTTAACCTTGTTTACTTATATATTTTACCGTGTTTTATTTTAAATTTGATTTAAATGTTACTAGACTCGCACTACATGGATTCATAAACTAAAAAAGAAATGCAGACTGCATATATCTAAATTTACATTTTTGCTTTTACTCCTTTGTTCACATAAACCACATAAGTAGAAGAGCTCACTGTGTTTCTTGTGTTTTATTTTGGCTTAAAAATAATCAGCTGCTGGTACCGCGGCAAAGCAATTTGAACTCGATATTTTCTTCTTTGTCAGTGCACACTCTAACAACACATGTTGCACTGAAAATAGTTTTTTCCTTGTTGACCAAGTCAGAGCTCATTAAGTATAAGGTGATTTTTTTGTTTAATTTTAGTTTCTTTTTCTTACTTTTTTCTATTTTGTTATCGAATGAGTTACTTTGTTCTTTGTTTTATAATATAGTTATAATTTAAATGCAGTGTTATGCAGTAATCCAGTAAATATTTTACAATTGTTTGAAACCAGTAGAAAGAAAATAAATAATAGGATCAAGATAACATTTTAATAATAAAAACTGCAATCGTAAAATATAAATATTTAAATAAACGGAATATTAAGAGATCAAACACTTTTGTTAAAACTTGATAGTGAAATGTTTTATTTTTATGTTGCTGACGGGATTAGACATGTCAACAATGCGCAATACAGCGGGACTTGAGGGTCTTGTGGCAAGTCCTTATCGGTGGAATGCTGGTACATATTCAAGTTTCTTTAGGGATGCATATGACAATGTTATCAAAGTGGAAGTAGAACGTTTACAAAATATCCATGTGGAAAAGCGGAATCAAGCTGAGTTAGTAAATCAAAATGAAACTGGTAAACATTACCAAAATTTAACAAGTGTAAATCAAAATTGTGATCTTGAAACTGCCAAACTTGTACTTAGTTTAGTTGTTGAAAGTGATCAAGTGCTTGGAAATGAAAACTGGACGGATATCATTGGTCCACAGTATTGGGATATTTTAAAGCTTGATGAATTTGGCAATGACAGATACAAGCTTGACAAAGAAAATAACGAAAGTGCTGCTTTAAAGAAGAAATCGGTGGTTCAGCTTTTGAAATTTATTCGTGACAAGATCTCACATATCCGAACCTACAAGGATGAGATGCGAGAAAAACTGTTACCATTTTTTGACAAGGACGAAAACCAACAGTACCAGTTTAATGACCACAAATTTGTGGTCTTTTGGATCTCCAAATTTCCAAAGTTTGTGCCTTATTTGTGGTTAAAATTGTGCAAGTTTAGAGACAAGTTGGTGAATTATTATCCTGACTATGAGATTGAAGTTGAAAGACTTCAGAATTTTCTAATGGACATCAACAATCTTGAGATGGAGATCAAAACTGGATTATTTGCTGACATGGAAAATGGTATTTGTTAAATTTTAATTTATTATGCAAAAATGGAATCTTGAAGGATAACTAGATTTAATATTTTTACTATTATTTACAGGGAACGTTTTGAAACGATTTAAAGGACCAAGCTGCTCATTAGAATTTCGAGGATTTCCAAATTTAGTCAAAATTTTGGATAAAAATGATTTCATTACTGTTTTGCTAAATTCAAAGGACAACGTTCTTTTTTCTGTGTTTCACGCGTCCACAAACGAGAAAAATCTGGAATATGTTGGAGCGTCCACAACAGCTGAGAAAGTTGTCGTAATTTTTGCTGATAATATTACAAATGACAAGATATGGAAATATTGTAGGAATTGTGAGTGTAGAGTGATCGTGTTTTGTGATCCAGATAAGCTAAAGGATGAAAAGATCGAAGAAGTAGTGGGAAAATTTAAAATAGAAAATAATTTGACAAAAGAATTATTCGAATCGCCAATAAAAGCAAACGAGTTGTCGGTAGAAAAGCAAAACTGGGTTTTTGAAAATGGACAGGTGTGTATTCAAAGTAGGGATATGAAAATTAAAGACATTTTTCAGGATAAAAGTGAAATGTTGGAGGAGATAAGAGGCGATATTTTGAATAAGTTGTTGAAACAGGGAAAGCCAATAATTTGTGCTAACTACAAATATCCAGAATTCAAAGGTGTGTATTTAAGACGAAGATTATATTTTACCGATCAAAATGGAAAGGAAAAAGCGACAAGTTTGAAAGTAGAGCTCAAAAAACGTGATGTTCTTTTCGAAACAGAAATTGTACTGCAACTAAGCGCCAAAACTAAGATGTTTAAACATTTTTGCAATAAATGTGGCAAGGAACCAGTTTCGAGCATCCGTAAAATTGGTGTTTTTGGAGAAAGTGAATTTTTACTGAGAGTCTACTGGAAAAATATAAAAGCTGTTTATTTTCTTGCGGAGTCAGGGATGGGAAAATCGAAGCTATTATTAAGTTTAGGTAAAATGATGAAAAGTAGCTTAGTTATATATTGTCCATTCCGACATTTTGTCGATCTTTTGAAGAAAAGAGTTGAAACCAGAGACTGTTCTAAGATGGATATAAAATCTGTTATTTTGGGAATACTAGAGTGTAATAATAAATATGAAAGAAGCTTGATTGATAAATGGCTTGAGCGAAAGTGTGATAAAGGTACACAAATTGAATTACAATTAGATGGTCTAGACGAAATTCCCAGTGGAAATTTAGGGCTAGTTTTAAAAGCCTTGAAAATCATACAAAATGATTTTCCCGTAATTAGATTATGGATAACTTCCACTAAACCCTTGCCAAAGCCAGAAGATATAAACTTTACTTATTGTAGTATTTTACCTTTTTCATTCAGAGAAAAAATCTCATTTTATAAACAAGCTTGCAGAGCAAATCACAATGCAAACTTAACTGAGCAAAAAATTAAACAGTATAGTTTTGCTTTTAGTTTAAAGCTTCTCGTACATAAGGACCTTGCAAACTTTTTAGACTCTCCCTTAAACTACAGCATGCTTGTTGAGCTCCACGAGGAAAACATGAGTAATTTTACTTTGATAGATGGAAAAGGTGTAGGTATACAATTGTTTGAATCCCTTTACCATAAAAAATTTAACATCATGTACAGGGAGAAAAAAGGTATGGCAATATTTGATGAGGAAGACTTTAAAATGGAATGTGAGCTTTATCTTCAGCTGTACACACACTTGGCTTTAGTTCATTTGTTCCCAAAAGTTTCCTCCGAGTTTCCACAGCCACTAGGCATGAGATTTTTTACGATAGAAAATTATCATAAAATGGGCATCATCACAAATTTTGAGCCACTTACATTTATTCATCTGAAGTACGCAGATTTCCTTGTTGCCAAGTATATTATGAAAGTACTAAAAACCGGGGAAATGGAAGGTTTGTGTCCCAAAAAATTATTTAACGACCTTATATGCTTTACTTATTATGACACTCCCAAAAAAGGGGATCCACCGGGAAGGCCTTCCCTGTGGAAATTTGTGGATGAGTACTTAGGGAAGGTGGAAGACTGGACTGATTTAAAGTGGTTAAAAACTCATAAACGTAAACGTGTCCCAACAAATAGAAGAGTAAGACTTTGCTTAACGAGAGCTTTCGAATGTAACATGTGGAATTTGGCAAGAGTTTTAATTAATCTTTGGATAAAAGAAAGGGATAGGATTGTGTGCAATTGGGTTTTACATATGGCTTTAATATATGGCTGTCCAGTGGAGTGGTTTAAAACCATGTGTGAAAAACTGTCACAAGACAATAAATATGAGTTGCTAATGTACTCTGTACAAAACGGACAGTATGAGATAGCCCGATATTTAATTGAACGGAAGTGCGGTGCTTATGTATTTGATAGAATAGCTCAGATGAGAAATAACGGGAGCGGTGGTGCTGGTGGTGGTATATTACATTGTATAGTGGATCGAATCACACAAAGACAATCACTTACAATACTAGTCCAAGTGTATAATGAAAAGTTTGTAGAAAATACAATAGATTTCATCAGGTTTGTTATTGGGAAGAATAGAAGTGAAATTAAACGTAAGGATAAGAGTGGACGAAGTGTGCTACTAGCACTTCCGCTAATTCAAGAGAGTAGAAAAATTGGTCTTGGTTTGGAATTGGTGTTTGCGCTAAAAGAGTGTCTAATAAATGAACTGAATGCAGATGTTAATGAAAGGTCGAATAATGGCGAAAGTGTTTTGTGTCTCGAAAAAGATTTGAGTTGGCAACACTGTCCAGTTGAATCATCAAACGATGTTACTCAACTAGCTAGTTGTGTTTATCCTCATTGCAAGGTAAAACATGATTTGAAAAATGTACAAGTTTATCATAAAACGTTGGCTCTTGTGACAAGTAAGAACTTTGCGCATATTAATTTAAAGTCTAAGGTTGGAGGTTTGACGCCATTACAAGAAGCAGTGTATTATTTTGGTTCAAATTTAGGAAAAGAGTCGTTAGTACTTTTTCAGGATGCGGGGGCGAATTTTAATGAGTTGGATAAGAAGGGTGATACGATTCTTCATCATTGTGTTAAACACTCTGATGATATTGAGTTTATTAAAGGTTTGGTAGAATGTGGTAGCGAAATTGATGTTCAAAACAAGGAGAGGCTTTGTGCGTTATGTTTAGCAGAAAAAGAAGGAAAAGTTGAGATTAACTACTTTTTCTGTAAAAGGATGGAATTTATGGAACAACAAAATTGTAAGCTAAACTGCATTAATGAAATGAATAGGACTGTCGAGGAAGTGACTAATTTAATATCTCAGCTATGTCTATAAAAAGTAGTGAAAAGTATGGATTAGGTTGCTAAGATTATTTTTATTAAAGAGTCGAAATTTTATGCTTGAAACTGATATAAAATAAAATTTATTTAATTAAATTGAAGATATATTATGAATAAATACTCAAATTTTAAGTTTATTTGAATTGTTATTTTTTAAATTCCGTACTATTTTTGATGTCAAAACTGTGCGGCTAATTTAAAAGTGATCCATAATTTACAAATGGTAAATTAATGTTGAATATTTTAATTTTATTATTATTATTAGTAGTAATACATTGTACATGTTCTATTTTTCTACGTGAAATAAAATGATTTTGAAAAAAAAATTTAAAATTAAACTATATGAGCAGTACCACAACTAATTTTGCATTTCTCCGCACACAATTAGCATGAAAGCTACTGGCCATGAAATTTTTAAGTGAAGAAAGTTTATGTGAAATGGACATCGTCACTTGTAATCAATCAGTTACATTTAGGCATTTAACGTATGCTGACTTTTTTGTTGCGAGATACTTATATAATGAGTGTGCTAGAAAAATGAGATTTTGAGAGTTTTTGAAAGGATGAGAAAATTCGTTACTTTATTGCACTTTGGTAAACCAGATGATCAGAAGAGTTGTGAAATGCTTAGATTTTCCATTGGGGTATTCATGGAAGTAAAGTATAGTAGTTAGGGGAAACGATTGGGTAAATGGAACAGACTTAGAGTGTGGCTTAAATGGCTTGAAAATCAATAAAAGATACATACAACTTTTTCCCGAATCAAATGAATTGGCTAAATTTTCATCCGGTGCTTTTGAACACGGCATGTGGGATTTGACAAGACTCTTGATAAATTTATGAGTAAATCACAGGGATGCAAATTCGTTCAATCAAATTTTACATTTCGCTTTAATATCACGAGCTCACCTTGACTGGTTGAAGAGTATGTGCAAAAAGTTAAGGTTTGACAATTAGATCGAAGTGGTAATAAACTGTGTAGTGAAGGGACATTATGAGATGGCTATGTACTTAATTAATAATTGGTGTGAAAGCAATGTGTTTGATAGAATAGTACAAATGAGAGAAGCAAATAGAGGAGGCATATTTCGTTTTATATTAGATGGAACTACGAAATAAGATAAGTGAATTGATTGGAGAATATTAATGGAAACTTCTAGACAATTTATAAGGTTTGTACATGGAAAAATGGGAAGGAATTTAATATTTAATTTAATTTTTTTAACTAGGCTCAAATATTTCATTCAATTTTTTACCTTGCGTTCTCGTAATATATTTTGGTGTCATTTTATTGCTGTATTTGTTAGACTAGCTTAATTGTTATTACACCCATACTACATACATACATACAATAAAAAGAAATTCATATTGCATACAGCTAAATATATGTGCTAGCTTGCACTAAAATCGTCTTTGTTCAGATCAACTTTTACAATAGACAATCGCATAGTGTTGCTTGTCTTTTTTGGTTGAAGATGAATCAGCTGGTGGTATCGCGGTATAAATACTTGAGCTCGATATTTACTCCTTTGTCAAAACGAACTTTTATAACACATGTTGCACTGAACAGTTTTTGTTTGTTTTTTTCCAAGTCGACGAATTTTTTTGTGAAGATTTTGTTTCTACATTAGTTGATTAACAGACATATTTGTGTGTTTTTTGTTATAATGTTCTGCCAATATATTTTTCAATTTTTGTTTTGGTTTTGTGATATCAATACTATTTAAGTGAACTGTGAGTTAAAATCTATTGAATAAATTTGAACAAGACTTTATATTGGAAAGCGTAACAACAAAACAAATACGATTACTAGGTGAGTTATATACACTAAAATGATTAACAAATGAAAAATGACTAACTTTATTTGTCTGAGAAGTTTGACAGTAAAACATTTTGTTTGTTTGTTTCTGGCAGAAATAGATATGTCAAGAATTAGGAATGCTGCAGGTCTCGAGGGACTTGTAGTGGGCCCTTATCGTTGGAATGCTATTACGTATTCCAGTTTTCTCCGGGATGCATACGATAATGTTATCAAAACTGAAGTGGAACGTTTACAAAACATTCAAGTGGAAAAACGGAAACAGGCAGATTTAGCAAAACGAGAAGGAAATGATGATGTGAAAAGCTCAAATTTACCAAGTGCTAATCAAAATTATGACGTTAAAATTGCACGACTTGTTCAAAGCTTGATTGAAGAAAGTGGTCAAGTTCTTGGGAACAAAAACTGGACAGATATCATTGGTCCAGAGCTTTGGAACATTTTAAAGCTGGACGAAAATGGCAAAGACAGATACAAGCTTGATAACGAAAAGGATGACAGTGCTGCTTTAAAAAAGAAATCAATGGTACAGCTTTTGAAATTCATTCGTAACAAAATCTCACACATTCGAACAATTAAGGATGACATGAAGGAAAAACTAACAAATATTTTCGAAAAGGATGACAACAACCAATATAAGTTCAATGAAAACAAGTTTGTGGGGTTTTGGATCGCCAAATTTCCAAAACTTGTGCCACATCTGTGGCTAAAATTATACAAATTTAAGGATAAGTTGGTCAATTACTATCCTGATTATGAGATAGAAATCGGACGATTTGAAGATTTTTTGTTGGACCTGAACAAGTTATTGATTGAGCTAAAATCTGCATTAATTGCTGACATGGAAAATGGTAACCTTATATTTTAATTGATCATGTTATGCAATTAGGTTGTGGAATGTAAGGTAATTATACAGAGCATCTATTCAATCTTTACAGGAAATCTTGTGAAACGATTTAAAGGACTAGACTACACATTGGAATTTCGAGAACTTCATAATTTATTCAAAATTATAGATAAAGTTGTGTTCTTTAAAGTTACTGTCAATTCTAAGGGCAAACTATTACTATCCGTGTCTCGTTCATCGACAAATGATGATAGATTGGAATATTTGGGAACTGCTCCAGGATCTGATAACCTTGTCTTAATATTTGCTAAAAATATAATGGATGATATGGTGTGGAAGTACAGTAATAATTGTGATTGTAGAGTAATCGTATTTTTTGAAGTGGATAAGTTAACAAATGAAATGATGGAAGAAGCAGTAGATAAATTTAGAAAGGAAAATAATTTGTCAGTAGAGTTATCCGAATCTTCGATAATGGGAAATGAGCTATCGATAGAAAAACAGGAATGGTTATACAAACAAGGAGAGGTGTATATTCAGAATAAAACTATGAAAATAGCAGATATTTTACCCGGAAGTATTGATATAGTGGAAGGGTTATCTGGTGAATTATTAAACAAACTGTTAAGACAGGAAAACCCAATACTTTTCGCAAACTACAAGTATCCACAATACCAAGGTGTTTATATAGAACGAAAATTGTATTTTCGTACTCGAAACTTATTTCCTAGTTTCCGTGTCGAATGGCTAAATATTGTGATAAATGCATCAAAAGAAACGTTTTTAAAGTTTGTTCACAATGAGCGCATTCAAGAATTTAAGAATGCTGATCATCTTTGTCGTGAGAGGGAGAGTGTGAAGCAATATTGTAACATTATTTTGCTAACCGAGCCAATAGAAATTTCCCCCAAAATGGTGGATGAATGTCAAGCTGCTATTAGCTCGAGAGTTTGTGTTTTCGGGATTTTAAAGACAAATGGGCGCGGAGATCATTTTGCAGATTTGCAAGTCAGTATGATGAGCCCAAAGTGGAATTAAATGAAAATGAGTTTTAGAAAAGATTTTCTCCAAAAGCATAAAAGCTGTTTGTATTCACGCAAGGTCTGGAATGGGAAAGTCAAAGCTGTTATTGAGTTTGGGAAATAACCTGAAAAATAGTTTAGTAATAAATTGTTCAATCAGACAATTTGTAGATACCCTACATATTATAACTGGAAAGAGAGAGTGTAGTAATTTGGATATAAAATCTGCTATTTTGGAAATTTTGGGATGCAAAGATGACTGTGAAAAGTATGTGTTTGATAAATGGCTGGAGAGAAAGAACACTGGAGATGGGGCAAAAATAGAATTACAATTAGACGGTTTGGACGAAATCCCAAGTGGAAGCTCAAAATTAGCTTTGAGAGCATTGGAAATAATTAATCGAGAGTTTGACACAATAAGACTATGGATAACGTCAAGCAAATCATTTCGTAACAAAATGATGGAAATTCAGACTGCGTATTGTTGCCTTTGTCCCTTTTCACACAAGGATAAAATACGTTTTTTCAAGGGGTCCTGGTGTAAAAAATACGTAAAATTTACGGAACGGCAGTTGGAAGATATTATTTGTGCGTTGCTCACACAATATCTAACTTTTTAAAATGTTTTATTGCCCGGAAATTTCACAGACTCTCCCCTAAATTGCAGCATGCTTGCTGAGCTCTACGAAGATAAATTAACAGAGTTAACTGCATTCAATGGAAGTGCTATGGATTTGTATGATGCACTTTACAAGAAAAGATTTTCTATCATGTACAAAAATATATACGGTTTTGTGGACGAAACAAGTGGTAACTTTAAACTACTCAGGGAAAGCTATCTTCAACTACACACATATATAGCTTTAACACATTTGTTTGATGAAGTCTCTTACGAATTTGTGAGGCCTTTAGCCATCAAGTTTTTGAACAAAAGAGATTATTGTAAAATGGGTATAATTAGAGGCATTCGACCTGACGTCTTTCTTCATTTAACATATGCTTATTTTTTTGTTACCCAGTTTATTGTTAAAGTGCTAGAGACAGGGGAGCTCGAGAATTTATGTTCGAAAGAAACATTTGAGAATTTGTTATATTTTGGCTCGCCAGATAAAAAGAGTGAATGTCTATGTACTTCACTTTGGATGTTTGTGGAAAAGTATTTAGAGAATAAAGCTGACTGCAGTAGCTTAAACTGGTTCAAAACACATCAAAAGTATCAACATCCGTTTTTCATTCAGACCAAGATGAGCAGATTTATTAGCGACGCATTGGAATTTAAAATGTGGAATTTGGTAAAGTTTCTTATAAAATTGTGGGTGGATGAGCGGGACACAACAATTTGTAATCAAATTTTACATTTAGCTTTGAGTAATGAAGCTCCATCAAATTGGTTTATTAGGTTATGTGAACAATTAAGGTTTGACAATCAAATCGAGTTGGTAATCTGTTCAGTAGAAAATGGTCATTACGAGGTCGCTAGGTATTTAATTGAAAATTGGTGTGGCGATGATGTATTTGACAGAATAGCAGAGGTGAAAGTGTGTGGAGGGGGCATATTTCATTGTATCACACACCAAGTCAGAAAACCGTATAAATG
>JAQFZH010004468.1:0-11929 GCA_034695485.1 Entomobrya nivalis
TAACGGTTGTTCTCAATGCGTCTGGTGTATTGGGCTTGGGATTCTTGTGGATCAAGGAAATAACTAATGCAATTGGAACTCCGATTTTGGCCCCAATTCTTATGCCACCCTTATTGCTCCTCAGTGCTGCCCTGTTATTGGTCCCAGATTTAAGTAGATTAGGAGAATTAATTGACCGCACATGGTATAATTAATACCTTTATAAATATATGTAGCGATTCATTATGCTCAAATAAAGTTTAAAAAACAATAGTAAAACAAAATTTTACACATGATCTTGTATAAACGTTTTTATTTATCAACTTTAAACAGATTTTATCCATCACCATTCGTACACATTACACATACTTGTTTTTGCTTTATTACATACAGCGAGTGATTTCCAACATACTTATTCTAAGTAATTAATTAATCATTTTACGATTATTTAATGTAACAGTAAGTAAAATAGCTATTTTTTTATTAACTTATTTTCCTATAGATATAATACATTTCGAAATAGTGCAGTTAGATTTGGTCACTCGATGTTTCTAAATATTTTTTTCTTAGAAATTAAACAATATAAACACAAGTTTCTTATTAGATGTCAATGCGTAGCGAAGTGTACAAAGGTTTACATATGCATTGCACATTTTTTATAGATAGGTATTCTTAGTTAATGTCAACATATACGATACGTTAAGCTTTCAAATTACATTTTATATTTTCGGAATTCTTTGTGATTTAGCACGGTTACTTTAATTCAAATTCATAAAATGTATCATGTTAAATTCTTGTAATCACGCATTACATTTTATTGCGCTGGCATCTGACTGGCAGGATTTGAAAAATACATTACCGAATGTCGCGTTTCATTCAACTATATTACCTACCAATTCAAAAATCTCCGATTGTGCACATATTATTTTCAAAAATAATCAAAGACAAAAAGCCGAAAATTCATAACAGTTGATTAACAGAAAATAAATCTCAAGGTGGCTGGCTATATTCGTTTTCTAACTTTAATGTGAATCTGTACTTCTATACATAAATGTTTCGCTTCATCTTCCTTCATCCATCCAGGTTATATTGTTGAAGCGCGTTAAACTACATTAAAATTCTGATGACTTGAACTCAAATAATATATAATAGTACATATATTGTAAACTGTAAATAATTGTTATTACAAAACAAACAAAGCAATGTTATAAATTATGACCAAGTTGAAAAACAAGTTGATCATTCTTCAAGATATTCATTTCATTAAAGCTGTAAAATGGGGTTCATGTCTCCTCCTTTCCACAAAGCTAATTTTATATTTAAAGATTTATCCTTTTGCAATATAATCGAATATAAGTATATTCCATTGATTAGTCAAAAAAATGATTTTTATCAAATCATGAAACTCGAGAAAACAACTTGAAACAAATTACAATCTTTAAATAGCAAATTTTTATCAAATAAAAACCATGTTTAAATTAAAGCACACTTGGTATCAGTGATTAAAGAGTAATCAGGCACTAAAAGACAATATATTTAAGGCATTTATATACATTATACAGTCGGGCGGTTACACACTGACATTGCACTGCTTGCTGTCAGAATCTGCCTTTTTGTGGTTGAAAGGTGGCAGCCGCGTTATAACAGTTAAATATTATATTTTTTTATCGAATACATTTATTTTCAAATTTTGACTAAAACTAAATAAATCCATCGTATGCTTCTGCTTTGTACAATAAGTGAATGCGAATTGGCTTCAAATTTAGAAAAGTTTTGGTACATTTAATTATAATTAAAATAACACTAATAACACATTTTAATTTTATTCGAAATTGACAATGATGCGCGATAATATTATACATACATTTTGTACATAATCTCAACTATTTACAAAAATCAACTTGAGAATTTTTAAGCGCTAACTGACTGTACATATTTATTTGAAATAGCTAAAAATCCGACAAATTGTAAGTGATCAAAATTTCACATTTTCACAAACGCATATAGTCAGTTAGTTACAAAAACATTATAGCGTAGCGTAAAATTTATGCTTATGCAAGTGCTGTACGAATAGCAAGCTTTACTTCACCATCCGACAATTTTTTCATGAAATTCCATGCCTCTGTTCTCGACTTAGTTGACATGCTGACACCATTGATCGACACGATGAGATCACCGACCTTCATATCTCCACTTTTTTCGGCTGGTCCACCTAGATTATCAAAATAGTTCATTTTAAAGTTTAGCTTAGACTAGTATTTATTGACAAATATCAAATATTCAAGAATACTGCATGCGAATCATCACTTACCAACAAAAATCTTTTTTACAGTCAAAGGTCTATCCCCACTAATCGATCCCTTTCCACCCTCTAGACTGAAACCCAAACCGGCTCCATCTTTGGTAAGACATGCTGTTCTCAAAGGTCCCCATTTGTAAATTGTATCATCATCATGCTCCAATAAGCTTGATAAGCTGCCATTAAGAAGAGGCTCAACGGCTCTGTCAAGAGTAATTGTTGTTTCATCAATAGTTTTAAAACCATTAGAATTGGTTCGTCCTCTCGACACAACCAAAACGACTTCGGTCCTTGGTGCCTATTATTCAAAACAAAGGAAACACTTATTAAACACCGTACTAGTCCAAATTGTTCTTGGCATAGACAAGACAATACCGTACCTTCAACAAAGTCAAAGCTTCCCTGTGTGTCAATCCTTTTGTGCTTTTGCCATTAATGGACAAAACTCTGTCACCACGAAGAACACGAGCGTCTCTGTCTGCTATGCTTCCGGTTATAACTTTGTGAACCTAGATACAAATATGGATCATTGTTGAATATAATGTTGAAAGGAAACTTCTATCCAAATGTGCATATTAAATGTATTATAATCACTTACAGTAATTTCTTTTGTTTCATAGTCGGCTCCACCGGCAAGCGTAATACCAAGACTTCCACCGACAAACTCACGATGTAAAATCACAACGGACACTTCATGAGATGGCGTTCCAGCTTCCTCAAGGGATTGATTAGCTTCATCGATAAGCTGTTGGAGCTCCTGCGTAAACAAAATGTAAAAAATTATTGATTAATTAAAACTTTCCAAAAGATTGGGAATGGTGGTATATATTATCCATGCGTACATTCTACATAATATGTACATGCATCTCGTTCTGCAATCATTTTGACTTATTGCGCTTTAGATTGACCCGCATCGCCTTGCGGTTACAAATCACAGATTAAGATTGAATGCATAAATGATTATACGAGAAATTCACAGATAAGTGACGGTGCAACTAACTAAATCCCATGATAATTCTACTAATGGTGAAAAATTCATTTCGTAATGCCTGAGGATTAGAGAGATTTTGTTGTGAGAGTGTCAGCAACAAAACACTTGAACTACAATTTAATCTATTTCACGTAGGTCATTTATTAACGTCAACTTTTTTTGCAAGGATCCTTTGATTTGACGTATGTATCACATTTGCAGCGATGATGGATGATCAACAAACATGCCAAGTTCAAGATTCTTGTTTTTTTTTAAGTTGACTTTTTAAAAGAAACTAACTTCCTACAAAAGTCTTATCTTATCGAGATGCATAAGATGTTCACCACCACCGATCCCCTTCTAGCATCCTGCATGATTAATCTTAAGTGATGTGATGATGATATTTTCAAGGAATGTCAAAATGTTTTGCAATTATGATAACGAAATGGGGTATTTAAAACAAGACAAACTTTCCATTATGCGGTGTGTGGTAATTTGCAAACAGATTCGTAATTAAAAAACCTAGTCGAATTTAAAGGCATGTACAAATATACTCCTATTTTAGTACTGCATTGCATAATAGGTGGGAGGGTCTACCTACCTCATTATATTATTTATATGCATTTGCATAAAAGCTAATTGATTCATGCATAAATGTCAGCTATAGTAAATCATGCCATGAAATTAGCATTTTATGGCAAAAAATATGAACAAATCGTAATTAAAAAGGCTTACCTGTGGAGAGATGAGACTTGTTGATGAGGCCAATGATGTAATGCTTCCATATGGATCCCTCGGAGCAGAGCTAACCAAACTGTTCACTGATCCATAAATTCCAGCTGGAGTTGTGGCACTACTCTCTTCACTGGTCGTGCTATCAAAAGAGCTGACCCGGAAATGTGCCGAAGAAGTAGATGGTAGAGTTAATGTTGTGGGGTCCTTCTTAGTAGTAGAGCTATTATCCTCCCTGCCATATTGACCAACTGCAGTTTCTGCCTTTTCAAATGCTCTTCTAATGTCGTTAACACTCACGGAGCGTTTCGTTTGACCCATTGGAACAGGCTCTGGATTGGGTGATTTTACCAGTCTTGATGCAGATGGTTTGGTCATGTCACTTCGTCTCTTTTCAGCCCATGCAGCATCAGCTTCAATAGATTCCATCATAGTCATATTCGACACAGTCGAGCTTTTAACAGGTGATGTGGTTGGCTTAGGGGAAATTGCAGGCCTTGAGCGCACAGGGCTGATAGGGACTTCCTTCATGGTAGTCTCCGGGCTAGTTGAAGGTACAATGTCTGCAGTATTTTCTGCGGGCTCCATTCTGGATTTGTTGGGGCTTGTGGCAGTTGTCATTGCGGTTGCAGCAATAACGCTGGATGAGCTAGATGTGGAGTTTTGACGTGACAAGGACGGTTTTGGACCCACTGGAGGAGGTCCTGTGGATTTACCATCTCCAGAAATCTGTTGCCATTTCTCGGCCAAACTTCTAAAATCATTTCTACCTCGAGGTATGCTGGCATTGGTAAGCTTCTTGGGTGATCCATCAACCACCGTTTTCTCAATGATTTTTTCAATCTTCTTCTCAACAATTTCACTAGTGCCAGTAACAATCTTTGGTACTGAGGATGCTGGTGTGAGCGTGGTTGATAATGCAGCAGGTTCGCTTGTCTTTGAAGCAACCAAATTGACAGCCGTCATGCTTCGTGAATATTTCTTTTCAAGTAACGACCACCTGTCTGTTGTTTCTGGCTTTCCGGTTTCCCTATCCCGACTGCTTCTGCTCAAAGTTGATCGCTGTGAAATGCCACTGGAGAAGTCTGACTCATTTCCTGAGCTACTTCGATTCCTAGCACGTCTATCAGCAGCACTGTCAATCATATCCATTGACAGTTTTCTCTTCGGCTCAATTGGTCTTTCAATTACAGTGGCTTCAGAGTCTCGTCTTGAAAAATATCTACTAGAACTATCTGACCGACCACTGCCAGGAAGGGCATCGCATACCTCATTGA
This sequence comes from Entomobrya nivalis, assembly GCA_034695485.1. NCBI lineage: Eukaryota > Metazoa > Arthropoda > Collembola > Entomobryomorpha > Entomobryidae > Entomobrya > Entomobrya nivalis. The sequence continues at coordinate 5,258 of JAQFZH010004468.1, forward strand.
TATATGCCATTTTAACTTCCATGTCGTAAATGGCTTGAAGAGGGTCCTCTGTCAAACCTGGCAATACAAGATTATCTCCCAAATCCACTGTCCCTTGTTCTGAAGGCAAATTGACAGGCTGTAAATGAGCTGGAATTTGCTCTTCAAGTTCTTCATAATCTTCTTCTTCAGTGTCTACTTTGGAATTTCGTCTCTGACTAAGGTTTACTCTTCCAGCAACAATCATTCTTCTTCTTGTTTTACCAACATCAAGTTCAGAACAAGAAGACTCTGTGTCTTCAGTTTCCGCATCAGCGTAGCTCGCCTCTTCATCATCACTTCTGCGATTTTTACCATTACTACTGCTGATACTGCTGTCATCTCCAACAGTTCCACCACCACTGCTATACTTTGCAGAAGTCAATACATTCTTTCGATTAATAGCCTCCACGCTTTGTGGCTTCAAAATTCGCCAACCTTCGTCAGATGGATCTTCACCTTCCTCCACCTGCTTCTTGTCGGTCTCTTCGCCACGGTTGCTTTCACCTCCCAAATCTGGATCTGGGGTGGTGGAGGATTCACCTGGTGTAGGAGAATTTGGCGGAGAAAGTCCATGTGAAATGGATGAGCGACTGGAACTCACAGCAGAGTCATTGTCACTATCATCCAGTTTTCCTCCTTTCTCATATTTCCCCTTAGTGGGAGCATTGGCGTTGTTCTTGGTCGGAGATACTTTCTCCCCACTGGTTTCTTCGACGGTGGTTGAAGGAGCTGGTGCACTTTGTGGTTGTTGCTTTTCTGATGTTCTTTCAAAACTGCTTCGCTTTGCAGGAATGGGTTGATTATTGCTTGTTGTGACAGGTACGTCAGCCTGTTTGCTATCACAAGAATTCAGGGCAGACGATCCTGAAAACTCAAAACTGGAGTCTGATCTTGGTGAAGTCAAACTTTCAAGACTTTTTGGCTCTGGTGTTGTATTGGAATTGTTGGCAACTTGTTGCGTTGTAGCTTTGAAGGGCTTTGGTGATGTTAATATGCTGCTCTTGTTTCCGCCACTAGACTGGTATGCAGTCAAGCTTCGACGTTTGAAAGCAGGTGAATATTTTGGTAAGGCATTTGTGGTAAGTTTCCAGTCAGGTAAGTCAGATTCCTTCTGACTAGCTCTCATTTTGGCACTGTTGGTTGTTTGTGAAATAATTGTGGAAGAAGTTGAGGAAAGGGTCAAACTGCTGTTATCATCCGAGGAGGAGATCCCATCAAGGGACTCTGATCTGGAAATAAGGCTTCTGGAAAGTGACCCATTATTGTCATTCATACTGTTCTTGTGGGTGGAACTCAAAACGTGCGGCAGTATAACAGGTGCATCCTTGCTGATAATGGTTGGTAGATCGACGACAGACGCTGAACTATTTGAGGTGACATGGGCCACCGAATTTGTGGGTGGCACGTCTGGAATAACAAGACCTCTCAATTTGGTCATGCACTTTCTCCTTTGCTCCATAATACTGTTGGCTGCCAAGTTAGCAGGATTACTTTGTAATGAAGAAGGGGAGCGATTTGCACCCACGCCATTGCTGATCGCAGAAGATGTCGTGTATCTTGTTGCGGCAGAACTGGTTCCGTTTTGATTTACTGTGATGGTCGACTCTGTGTGGTAACTATTTCTGAAATTTTTGTTGTTCGACGCTCCCGCTGGTCCTCCCACATCCACCAAGCTTTGGGATCTTTCACACATTTTTCCTGGAGAAAATGCACCAGCGGAATTCCCGTTTGACATGCCATTTTCATTTTGATGCTTGTAATTGCTTCCTCGACCTAGAGTGCTACTTCTCATTTCACCGGATCCATTATGACCTCCGTAAAAAGGGCTCGGCTTGGTATTAAAGTTAAGTAAGTCTACTGAGCTTTTACGGACCACCGTTGTATTGTTTGTGTTGATACCATTGTTGCTGAAGGAGCTTATGTCTAGCGAGCTCCTATTGATTTTAGATTGAAGAGTGTTGCTCCCTCTGTACCCATTTCCATTTTCGTTCATTGACGACGCTGACATAGTTAAACCTTGTAAAATGTTATCAGAGCTGCGGCTCAATGAACCATTTGTGATGGACGCTAATGTGGATTTTTTAAGACTAGATGTGACCACTGCTCCAGTGGGTGGCTTTGATGCAAAATCTGGAGCATCTTCTGAACTGGATGTTCTGTTAGAAAACATGGCAATTTTATCTTTCACACTCTTTTTACTGGGCTCTGCTGCCATTGTAGCAGATCTGGACATTGTTGGGGAGGAGGAGGTGCTGCTACCGTTAGTACTATTCAGGCTTGAGGCACCACTGGCACTGTTACGGTACTGAAGGGATGTTTTATTATTGTTGCTACCGTTTAATGGCTGTGAAGTACAAGATTCAAAAAGTTTGCGTTTGTCATCTATGCTGCTTTGTCGAGTTGCAATTGGTTTGGGGGGCAAGGGGGGCATTGATACAGGGAGTGGAGGAACACTCGTAGAAGAATGCACGTCTTCTGCTAGCTGCGAAGACGAGTCGTCTACAGGAGGTCCAGTGGTGGGGAGCGGGGGTGGCGCGCCCTCTAATTCGACCTCTCTCAAGTTCAGCTCACTCCTGAATACCTTTCTTGTTTCGAACTTTTTCAGCGATGATTGTTGCTGTTCGTCAGACCAGCTGTTCGGAAACTCGTCACCATCGGGTGGTAGTCTGGAGAAAGTTGGAGGTATATACTGATGAAGGACCTCAGTCGAACTATCCATGATTCTCTGACTGGATGAAGAGGTGTCCGGAGCTGAGGATCCTGCAAACAAAAAAAAGAAGCTTATTTAGTTTTCAATTCAGAGAACGCAGAGAGCTTGATGACGACAATTGGATTAACGCTGGCACACTGATCAATGGATTAAGGGAAGATGATAATATTGAACCTATGCAATTCGTAGTTAATGAAAATTAAATTTAATGTACTGACATGTTGCATGAGTGTGTGCATGCAAAACATTTTTTTTGCATCATCATACACACTTGAATGAATGAAAGTATTTTTAATGTTCACAGTAAATTACTCTGTTAAAGATAACGTGGTTTCATTCCTAACAAACGATTAACTGTTCAGCGAAGCATTAACGATAAATCATTAACTATTTTAACTATTGAAAGTAATAAGCTCTAAATGTCAGTTAAAATTTATTTCACTGATTGAGCCAAACTGATAAAGTAGAACATTGGACATGCCAACTGATAATTATTATTTTTTATTTCAAAGTGAAAGGAAGTCAAGTCAAAATAAGATTTGAAAAAATAACAAGCATAAATTATATGCCTAGATGGGTAGATATGTATTTTTTGCTATTATGCAACTAGATCTGCACTTTTGCTGCATCGTGACGAGTGACGAACAACAAGACTTATTAATGTTTGTACTTGCATTAACTGCAGAGTTATATTTTTACAATTATTGTTATCTTAGACAGAACGTTATATATGGTCACATCGAGAAATTGCTTACGCTTGTAAAAATTTTGAAACATGACTCAACTAACCAACTTGTCATTTTGAGGTACAGGCAAATAATTTGATTTAAAAAAATAGCATGTTTTGAAGATGCTCATACCATGTCACGCGTCCACATGACACATAATATTTAACCACCTATAAAACGAATGTCCTTGCATTTTAGATTGCATTGCATAAGCATTTTATTGTTATTTCACAGAGAGACTATTCAGAGAACTAACTTGGGTTGGAGATGGTTAGCGCATCGCATAATATTATTTTTGTAGCGCACGCAACTTTTTTTTTGTGTACCTAATAACACGTTTTTTAACAAACTGTAATTACCCAGTTAGTATTATTATGCAGTTCAGTAGTAAAAGTAATGAAATAATTTACAAACCATTTATATTGGAACAAAACTGTCCAAAGACAAGAGAGAAACAAGGAAATGGGGAATTAAATTGGATAATCATCATGAAATATCATCCTGTTATGTTCCTGTGTTCATACTGTTACTGTTTTTATCAAAAATTAACTTGATATATATATATTATATTATGTGTGCATACAAGAGATAAAATGCTGACAAAATGTTATATGTACTGTTAAAAAGGATTTATTTAAAAGTTTTAGCAGAAAAAATCTATATAAAAGATCTCATCTCGTGATGATGTGATCTGTATAATATTTTCTGCTAACCTTTTAAATAAGTTAGTTCCCTCTACCAATTTTTACAACAAGAGTCATTTCCTTGCCAAAACCAAAGGCTATTATTTCGTAATAAAGATTTTTTTTTGAAAGATATGTTCCTTTTCTTACAGTAGATGCAATTTAGTTGCAAAGATAATATGACTTTGTATCTCTCTTTTCTTTTTAGCTACAATTGCAAGCTCGCTGCTAGGAAAATTGTAACACGCCTTCCTTATTTTAAATGTCGATAGAATTTGTAGTTCACTTTTTAACATATTTTTACGTGAAGTTCGCTTTGTAAAAATTTAAAATAATAGATTGCTTGCGCTTGCGTGATTTAATGGCTCCCTGACCTTTGATCCCGAAATCCCAACAAAACTTACAGATAGGCAGAGAGAGAGACTGTAGATGATAGAGGTTTTGACTCTTGTACTATAATTGATAGCGGAAAAATCATGCTGCCTTTTTGTACGTGTATGTCATGTCGTAAAGAATAGCTTTTTTACAGCGTCACTTCATTGTTTACCATTATTCATCATCATCAACATCATTACCCAAATAAATCCCTTAAAACTTTTACTAACGTAATAATGGGTTCGAAACGTAAGCAAAAAAAAAGTAACGTGTAATAAAATTAAGAAGCACAAATTGGATTTAGGAGAGAAACGATTTTTTTTTTTCAAAATGAAATCATAAAAGCGAAATTGAAGGAAATGGGTGAAAAATTAGGAGCAAGGTAATATTAGTTTTGAAAAATAATAAAAATTAAATAAATGGTTTGCTTGCATAAACTTATTACTTGAACAATTGATTTAAGAATGCGGTGTGTTGTGTGATTGTGTGTTTGAATGAATAAAAAAATGAGATTTCGTTTAGTAAGGTAACTTTAAAATGAGTTGCGGAAGTTACTGTCAATTTTCAATGAATAGAATCAAAATATAAAAGTAAATCTAGTGATATAACAATAGAAATGAGCAGTTATTAGGGCTCATCCATACATAACGTTGCTAAAGTCTATTGGGTTGATTTTGTCATAAGTCTGTCAATATTGTGGACATAGCATGCAAACAAGCCCTTCTTTAAATCGCACAACAACAAAGGTGAATGAAATTGAGTAACAAAAATAGTAGGGTAAATGAAAGGCGCTGTTTTAGTCACTGTTACTATCATATTTGGAATATGACTGCCTGTAGGGCAGCTCTCAATTAAGGGGACCCCTCCTTGCGCAGCTCATATTATTATTCATGAAAAATGCACTGTTGAACTGATTTTGGGAGTGATTCTAATGTAAATACAATTTGTATTTTTAGAAATATTTTCCTTGTGAATTTTTGTCAATACAACTCGTCAAAATTTAATTAAAGGATGACGCAGTTGGTTTACGAACTTTGACTGAAAACAATAAAAAAGAAGATTATCTTGGCTAAACACTGATGACGATGTTGATGATTACGCAGTTACGTAATATAAAAATCTTCATTTACATAAATAGTAATAAATATATTATCAGTTATCAACAATTGTCTCCGATGCAATGATGTTGATGATGAGTATAATGAGACTGCATGGTGTACGGAAACAAACACACCTGTAATCAAATTATCAAGGTGCCCCCCTCGCTATGCAGTAGATTAGACTGCCCATTGAACTGAACTTTTCATTTATAAAATGGGAATGATAATGGAAATAAAATGTTCTTCCCGTAATAGTACTCACAGTATGTAATATATAGTAAAGTATATCATGATATAATATTCTAAAATACTGCTGTTTTCACATGAAAAACATTTTACTTGGTAGGATGAAAATTGAAAGTATGAGTGCGCAACAACCATTAGTTGATGTAAGCCGAACACTTCAGAAATTGAATGTGATTAACTGAAATTACAGTTATATTGCTTCACTTGTAAATAAATCGACTTCTTCGACTTTAAAATTAGGACAACTATAGGTCGTAAATATATTCATTCTCTTTCGTACAATTTTAGTCATATTGAAGTCCGTGCAGTGAACAGAAAGTGAAAACAACTCTAACCCATCGACGTAAACGGAGTGTCTCCTTTTCACTTTCATTCTACAAATTTGTTCTGAATTGCAACTGTCATCATCATCATACGTCGCATCATCATCCTCTCTGTCATCTAAACAACAACACCAAAAAAATGTTTCAACGCGAATAAATGGATAAACGACCAGTAAAATTTCAAAAGAGAAGAGTAGTGTCATGAATCAAAAACAGTTTTCATGTGAGCAGAGAATAGGCAATGTGCTCGATATTATTATAAAAAGTCCAAACACATTATCAATTGTTATCATGAATCATAAATTGGGAATTCGCACAGTCATTTTTCACTTTCGTTCAACCCTGTTGATTTTGGCACACAAATAAAAGGTATGTAGTCCGTATTCCTCCCCTCCCACGCACATGTATACGTTTACATGTGCGCATTCCTATCTACCGGGACATCATTATGTGTGAATAGCCAAAGTTCGATAATAAATAATTATT
>JAQFZH010004469.1:0-11926 GCA_034695485.1 Entomobrya nivalis
CAAGATTTTTCATAAATAAAATTAATCAATCTTTGAAATTAGCTACCAGCAATAGTCAAGTCAAAAGTGTCATTTTACTCCGCCACCTGTCCACCATGTACACAAGAGACTTTTTCAGTGATATTATACGTGCCATTTTGAATATGAGTGTGAAAGAGTTGCTACTTTATGTGGAGAAGACCTACGAAGATCTGGACAGCGTTACTAATCAGGGCGTAAATGCATTGAACAACATTCTCCCTCTGGCCAGTCCACAAATCCGGAACAAAATCATTGAAATAAGAGACAATGCATTAATTAAAGTTTTTGGAACGATCGAGGAACTTAGAAAGGATTTGGGAAATGTTTTACCAGCATTGTCATTTAACTTTTCCATTAACGATCCTTCCGCGGATAGTAAGTGGGATTAGCAAAAACAAATAAATCATAAATGTTTTATGGGTGATGGGTTTGTAAATTGGTTTCCTTTCTTCCACAATTTTTAGTCGTTTATGCATTACTGGGAAAGACACTTGAGGAACTGGTGACAGCACTGGCAAAAGCTTTGGAAGCTTCTTTAAACCTTTTGAATCAAACGATTATAGATTTTGGAAATATAGCTACTCAAGCGAATCCTGAAGTTGCCAATGCATTGGATCATATTTCAGACGAGTACTTAAATCAGGGAAAGTCCATAATAATTCCAACACTGGACAAACTGCGACAAATTGTCAGCTCTAGTGTACATGTCACTAAAATAGCGAAATTCAGTACAAAAATGCAGCATCGTGACCTTCTAGACGGAGTTGTAAGTGTTCTTGACTTTCGTAACTTTTAAAAATGATCCCAAAAATAGTCACGCAATTGCATGTGGCTATATGACGGTATATTGATCTCTTGATCTTGATTGATATTGATTTGAATGGTGATTGGTGATACAGATATCAACCATTTTGGGAGTCAATATACAAAGTGCCGCGGCAGAAACTGATAACGCTCTATCACAACTTGCACCGCTCATCGAATCCACTCGAGATGAACTTAAAAAGGTTTTGATACAAGCTGTCAATAATCAGACCAGAGAAAGCAACATTGAGCTTGTGGGAAAAATTGAAAATATTTATGACAGTGCAATGGATGATATTATTCGAGATACAAAGCCAATATTTTTGGTATGATAACTAAATGATAACGCTCATTTATACTTTGTTTATGGCTGGTTATGTGTTTTTGGAATATAATGATGACTGATTGTTTATTATATTTCCAGAGTCTGCTTAACTTTAATATTATAATGCGACGAGACAAAACTTTTGCGTATAATTTGGTAAATATTTTTTAAATAACAAAACAAAGCTCCCATATTCAGCATTGCTGTTATGATTTATGACTAATTAATCATACATGCATAAATAATATTCTGAATCACACAGGGGGATAGCTTGTTAGGGATTGGAATCCCGAATTTCAGATCGTATGCCCAGAATGTGTCGTCCCGTGTCGAAACTAGAATTAAACTGGCTTCGTCGGAAATAGTTGCATCTTCTTTCCACGCGGGACTTCCAGTTGCAATAAAGGTTTTCAGAGTCATTCGTAGCAACTTACGTTCCGCAAAATTAATATCTCAGCCGCTTTTGGAATGCTTGAAACCAATTCTACAACCTAAAAATGGACAAAGTGAAAGTATAGATGAAAATATTCATGGCGTCCACTCGCTCGTAGTTTACGATTTGGACGAGGACGAAGGTTCCTGGAATGATGATAATGGATTTGCATATAATCGTGATCCGTTGATAAATGCTGTATGAACACTATGCAATAGATCAACACGTGCAATGCTTTAATTTGATGAAATGACTTACACACACTCATGTTTAATTACATAATATTTTATGTTTGCAGACTTCCACTTTGCTGGGGTTTCAAGTTTCAGAAGCAACAGAAATTTTGAAAACTGCTTTGGAACATTTAGACGAACTAACGGAAGCGGCGTTTGGGGATTTAGAAATGATTCTTTATAACGAAGAACCCGGTTTACAACAGGAAATTTTGGGAGTCATGAATGAAACTTTAACCAACATTCATATTACGCTACAGCCAATGTTAGATGTAAGCCTTTATTTTTACCCAGTTAAAATTTGGAGTATGTATAACATTATGAATGAAAAGAGAATTCTCATTAATTAAATATAAAACTGGTATTGGCTTTAATAGGTACTGCTACCATTTCTCCCGGATTTGATAAGACCCAACAAGCAAGTTGCAATAGATATCGTAAGTTTAATTTTTGTATAAACTTTGACGAATGCAAAAATAATGTAATTTTTTACTTTCCTAATAAAATTGCGTATTATTGGCATTAATTTTAGTACAATGGAATCAATGGGGTGATCGTAGAACGCTTCTTACAATACTGCTCTTTTGTCGCAAGAAAGATACCCGAAATCACTGAAGTCGCCACCATTCATATCAAAACTGCTGCGGCCAGAGCAGGTCCTGTAGTCCATGGAAAAATAGAGTCACTTTTGAACACAAGTGATGGAAACATTAAAGCAATTATTAAGCCATTTTTAGACATTATAAGTCCAATAATTTCACCTCGTTAGTAAGAGTTTGCGTCAACGGAAACTTTATTAAAGCGTTACTTTTTGTGTGAAATATATTCTAATTTTTTATTTGTCATAATGAGCTAGCAAAAGTTTTATATAATGTACAATAACTGCCTCCACTATATACAAGCAGAATATTTTATGCATGGTTATGATTAAAATACACAAAATGAAAAATGTTCTCTGAACAGATTTTGGTCAGGACTTCTATATTTTGCACAAGCGTTTCACTCCTCTTCGTCACTATCTGCTGAACTAACGTCCCATTCTTCTTCAGTGGGTAAACCATAATTTGAACCACTTTCTCGAAGAAGAAATGCGAGAGGAGAAGCCCTTCTCATGCCGCTGAATATACGGGAACTCGCTCGGGCGGTAGAAACCGTAACAGGTCCTTGATTTATCTCATTTCCATACGTTTGCATGGAGAATAGGGAGGACTGATTTTGTGATGAGGGACTTTGTACAGTCTCCCTTGCCAGGACTGATGTGGAAGGAGACATTGTGATGGGCCCAGAAGTAACAATGTTACCATTACTCGCGCGACGACGTGGTGTTCTAATAACCCTTGGGGAAGTTAGCTGAGAAGGGGCCTCACACACTATTCTAGCTGGTGACTTAGGTACTCGCGGTTTGGAAGAAGAATCGGAACTTGCTTGCAATGCTGTAACAGTTCCTAACAACGGTGAAGAAGTGACCGGCACCTGCTCATCCCCGTGATCAGTTGGGCGTACTCCTGATTCGCTTGTGGTACCTGTTTTCTCTTCCACGGTGGCTGCGAGGACTTCAGTGTTAGTAGTGTCTGAAGTCTCTTCTTCATTATTCAATGGGGCCTCGTCAGACTCAGACTTTGAACGTATTTTAATACACATTTATTAAACTTATTTCATCTTTTTCAAGCATTTAATGTGAATATCACAAGTTTAAAATGACTTACTGCATTAGCCGGCAATATCTCAATATTGTATAGCCATTCAGCATGATCATTTGCAACAGGAGCCATTTGCATGAGCGTTTCCATTGGCGTAATTAGACCTCTTCCTTGGAGGAATATTTCTTTGGCAGGATCCGATCTAAAGTGGTTTACAGGTCCTTGCCAAGTATGTACCACGCTCTGGCCATATCATTTTGAAAATGTTTAAAATTACAGTTGAAATTCCAGAGCAAGCTTTCAAAGTTTAAAAATATTTTTGTTTTGCTAGCTTGGCTTACATTGTCACTCGTTGGATGGAATTCCAACAGGGCTTCGTACTTGGCACATTCACTTTTAGGTCCTAACAAGCTTACCCAAGCGCATACAAACCAGTGTGTGGCATACAAGCGTAAAAGAAATGTTACATTATCAAACGCCTTGAGATAGTATTGAGGCCAGCAACATTTTTCTCCGAATGCAATTTGATGAGCCAAATTCATGCTATAAATTACATAAGCGCGATTCTGATTGATTCCATTTATGCGATGATGCTTTAGAAGATGATCTTCGTACTCGTCGAAATTGACCAGCTTTCCTGCACAGTCCACACATTTCACAGGTCTGTGGAGAATTGAAGGTCATAATTTTAAAGTTAAAATAGTTATGCTGTATGCTTCACTTCTCACAAACACACTTTTGGTCTTTGGTGCAAATGGTATTACCGATAATCGCAGTATTCAATGTGCTCAACCATGGCGGATCCCCGCATTGAAAGGGGACACCCTTGATCTGCATGCTTGCAACGCAAAATACACTTTTCAATGATACCTTCAGCGACAAATCCACGTGTTGTGGAATAGTGTTCCCGACAAAGTGGACAAGCGTACGTTCGAGCTTGGCAGTTGTTGCAGACGATGTGTCCCTTGTTGCAAACGTAAATGGGAGGCAAAGGTAACTCTAAACATACTGGACATTCTATTAACTTTCTGACAGTCTCGGAATGTGCCAATTCATCCAGAATACTATAATCAACATTACAATTACATTGTACACTACATGCATACGTTACAGAGTGATCAATTCATGCCTTGTTTGTTTGTGTGAGTATGTAGGGTTGCATGTAAGTTTTACAAATCCTCTTAAAAATTAATTCAATTCACCTTTTCTCTTTGATGGCGGCACTTGTTCCTTCTTCCATAATTCTCAGCCTTACAAAATATTTGCTAAAAGGACGAATTTGATTTCAATAAGATTCTTTCTGCACACGTATTTTGTATCAATTGGAATAATTGGATATATCTGAATATTTGAAAGCGAGTATGCATCAAAATTAATTTGTTTGTTGGTTCCTAATTTGAGCTGTCGTCTGGCGCTTATCAAACAATACTAACCCACACCTCGATTTTGTGTTTCATTCTAAACCTTGACAACATTAGCCTCTTCTGAGTTGGCTATCTAACTCCGTCATCGCGAAAACGTGAATTTAAATGCAAGTAGACATCAATGGCTTGTAGACGACGATGAAAATTGAGTAGACACTATAATAATCTATAGGTTTGATAAAGAATTTTATTACTTTCGTTTTACAAGATGTATCACAGAAAATACATTAATTGTCGACATAGCTTAAATTGTAATGAAATAAAGTAAGCATGTCATCAATTTATATTTTATTGGTAAGAATCTAATTTCATAACAATCTCATATCTTTGTCTGTCAATTAAGAAGGCTGTAGTTGTCCCCTTTTTGTGGCTTTCCCAAATTCTTGATTAGCCTTACTTTTCTTTTCTTTCCGTGGAGTATCCGCTTCCAGTTCAAAAAATTTAAAACGGTACATAAGTGCACTTCCATCCAGTTCAGTTAGACAAGCTTCCTATAAAAACAAATCATTTTTGCTAAAACACGACTGACATCAAATGACAATATTCAAACGCGTACTTAATTAAGTAATGTAGCATTAAACCGAAATAATGTGTACTTATGTTGATTAGCTCACCGTTGGTTCTCGATGCTTTTCGTAAACGAGTAGCCTTCGGGAAGCTGTTGATGTTAGGCATTGTTCGCAATTCGTCACCAGATCTAGGCAAGGATTTCGAGGAAGTTTACTTTCGTCATATTCGGTTCTGAAACAATAATGAAAACACAACATATCAAATAATCAAATAAACAAAATTGCTTTTAGCAAGCTGATGTTAAAAATAACCATTCAAACTTCAAACCTTGAAATTGGAATCCATAATACTAGTCTGCCTCCAATAGGCAAATATCGTGAGCTGAAATTTAGCATATCAGTGAAAATTTCTTGCAACGTATAACTAATTTTAGATGGAATGTGCCGTGCTAAATGCTCCTCTTTGATTTTGAACCCAGCTGGATATTTATCAGTTCCAATTTTTTCTGTGGCTTCCCTAATTCCATAAGGAGCTAGAAATAATGTTTATCCCATCACAAGTATGTAGAAAAATGAACAAAATTCTTGCTTTTAAGTTTTCAAAAATGCTCTGCAATCAGAGAGGGTACTATACTTACGGTCAGTGATAATAGCATCGAATTTAAAGTCATCTCTCCATAGGGGTCTTGAAGTATCTGCTACAACTACATCCAAATATTGGCTTTCCACGTCATATTGTTTTAAATTGGCTCTGACACTTTCATCACTTGCTCTAACTTTCTGAAAACCGGAAGATTTCACTAAAAGTTACCCATCTAAATTGATCTATCATAAAAATAAAGTTGTATAAGAAATGAACCACCCAAACGTACAGTGAATGCTCTGGAAGATGCATTCTTGGCATGCACCATTAAATAGTCGATGTCATTTCCGGCAACGTAAGCATTTAGTACTCCAGCTGCAATTAAAATACTGCCAGTACCAACGAATGGATCCAATACTACATCATTTTCCTTGACAAGAGCTAGATTGGCCATTAACAATGAAAGCAAAGGGTCCATTGAGGTGTTTCCTATAAATTTTCTTTCTTTAAGATTAATTTTTGACACCAGTTTTCTTTGTCCGTTGGCTACCTGAAAAGTAATTATAAGAAAACATTAACATTACTTTTAATTACATGCATATGACAGAATTTTATTTTCTCAAAGTGCAATTCCATTACAACTATTAATATGTACTTTTTTACATATCATACCCAGCGACCAAAGTACAAATGGTACGGTTCCTTCGGAACATTATTGGAATCCAAACCAAAATACTGAATTATATGGAGACTTAATGATGGTGTCTTGAGATCCACTTTTCCTTCGAGGGGCAAATATCCAAATGTCTGAAAATAATTGAGTTTTAGGTCATTAGCTTTGGATAGAGATAAAAGATTAAATTCAGGCACACATATTATACATAATTTTACACGGGGATCATTACATCGATAAGTGAAACTTTCTCGGAGTTGCTTCGGATTTTCTTCCCGTAGGAATCCACTCTGACTTGAAAGGAGTCATTTGTGTACGGGGTGACCTTATCCAGATTTCTTTTCATTTCCACATGCAATGAGGAAATATCTGACCCCTGGGCAAATAGCTCAAAACACGAGTGGGCCAGGAATGTTCTGCTCATTAACTTTTTGGGTCCATTATCATCAGGAAAGTCCAACACAACAAATGGCTGTAAACGATGAGGTGAAGATGCATTTAATCATTATTTGTCAATCAGATCAATCCCAAACAACCAAACCAAATACATTTATATGCAAATTAATGAAATACATCTACGTACTCCATTCACTGTCCGGTTCTCCAAAATCCTTTTATCCAAACTGAACAATTTGAACAGGGCTTCAAGCTCCTAAAGTAAAGACGTGAGAAATGATATTCATTATCCATCATCATCATTTCACTTAACTTAAACATGTACATAATGCTATGTAAAATCAGAAATCTCTCTTACAGCCAATCGGAAGTTGGAGTGCTCGTTAGAAAACCAGAATAGGTACTTCATACTGGTCTTCAGATTATTCAACATCTTCAAAAACTCTGTACTTGTACTATGTGGCGTGTATACAGTTACACATACACTGTGTTGTCTTGTGTGTATTATTTCACAGTTTTCACTGAGCCTGAGGCGTTGATAGTGTGACAATTTTATAAGAAATTGTTGGATGAGATGAGAATCGGATATTTTTGTATTTTCCATGCAGAAACGTGAATTAGGTAACTTGATCATAAAACTGCGCATCAGAAACTACTAGGTAGATAATCAATTTCAAACGATTAGTTTTGGAATTTTTATTCAATTTGCATAATTTAACTGATAAGGTGAATTTTGTACATGTCCAGTTCACTCGAAAACTATTCAACAAACCATCATCAAGTCAGAGTCAAATTAAATGCAAATGCACGGCACGACGGCGAATGACTTTCTTGCTCTTGTCTGCAAATGCAAAATGCGAAACATGTGGATATGAACTTGGAGCTATTTCAGCGCCGATACCAAAGATGAAATAAATATGGGTTTGCTTTATAACATAGTTTGCATGAATGTGTGCTTGTACGTAGTTTACTTACATGCATTGTGCATTGACGTATACATGCATGGACGTTGGGTTGAATTGAATAGAGATTGCTTGTAAATGTACAAAGTATTTTGTTTGTTTGTTTGTTTGTATGCGATTTCTTGCCATGCGATGCTTCGTAGTTAGTCGTTTAGAGTCAACTTTCTTGATTATAATTTTCATTCGTTCGCGTTCTCAGCTCGGCAAACCAGAGGAAGTCTCTACAGATTAGTATAGACATTTCAGTGTTCAGAGTCAACTATTCAGTTTGTTCTTGGTCATCGTGATTACTTTTTGTTAAGGAATTTGTGCAGGTAGGTCTTTCTACTTTTTTAAAGTAAACGTTTCAAATATTTAAGTGAGCTGATTTATAAGATTTAAAAATAATAGTTTGTATTTTCGTCTTTTCTTTTTTAATAGGTCTCTTTGGATTGGATCTCTGATTTTCGTGAGAAAATTGAGACAAGAGAAAGTCTTTGTGATGTTGGCCGTGAAGGGAGTAAAGGGAGTGAAGCCGCCGAATGGTTTTGACGTGGACGATGACACCAAAGAGTTGATTTCAAAAGGTCTCATCACTGCTGACTTACTTACAACGCCTGCTCCAGTGTGTGTACGCATGTGTCCTGATTTTACTGCTGCAACCTTTGCACATGGGAATTGTACCACGCCAGCTGAAATTCGGAGGAAGTTCCGGAAAGAAAAAAAAGAAGAAAATGTCTTGGCATACTTCAACTTAGATGAGAAAATGCAAGAGATTCAAGATGGAGTGCAGAAAATCCTCAGCCAGGAGGCCTGGTATGACCAGTACTCGAAAAATTGCAGGGCAGAGTTTGGAATCGTTGACAAAAAGAGCAATCATGGCTCTACTGATGATCTATTCCTAAAGAAGTCAAGGAAAAGTGTGTATACGCTAACGTTGGGTGGAAACCTACCAGTTGAATTTCGGAAGCCGACAATTGCTGTTCTTCGAGTTCCGGATGAGGAGTGTATGAGTCTTGCTGACCCACCAAGGCGTCCCAAGGTGGGTGCGCCATTCAACGCTGAGTACGTGAAACTCAATCAAGAGTACCTTGGGATAGACAGTAGTGGCACTGAAGAGGTGATTGCTGCCCTTCGGGTTCCAGATGTGCTACTTGCTGACCCAGCAAAACGTCCCAAAGTGGGTGCGCCATTCAAGGCCAAGTACGGAAAACTCAATCAGGAGGTTCTTGGGTCAGACAGGAGTGGTACGAATGAGGTGATTGATGCCCTTCGGGTTCCAGATGGTGAGTGTGTGCGACTAGCTGACCCAGCAAAACGTCCCAAATTGGATGCGCCATTCAATGCTGAGTACGTGAAACTCAATCAAGAGTACCTTGGGTCAGATAGCAGTGGTAGTGATGAGACCATTGTTGCACTTCGGGTTCCAGATGATGTGGGTATGCGACTTTCTGGCCCAGCTAAGAAGAGCATCAGTAGTGTTTCTGATGACGATTCTCATGGTAATGCTGATATTGTATGCTGCTCAGATAGCGTGTCTGATGAAGAGATGGGTGTTGACGAAGGTATGGGAGGTGACGAAGGTACGGGTGGTGACGAAGGTATGGGAGGTGACGAAGGTATGGGTGGTGACGAAGATATGGGAGGTGAAGAAGAGGTGGAAGTTGACTTCTTTGCAGAAGGAACTGCTGACGATTTGTTTCCGGATGAAGATATTGAAATTAATCCAGTTCGATGTCGGGGACGCAAATATAAGAAGTAATTTTATTACTTATGAACAGATTGAAATAACTCGAGAGTAGAATTTTATTAACCGATGTTTTTTTTTTCGGGGGAAATGACCAAGTTTATTATATTTACATTTACTATTTCACATTACAATGTAAATTACATTATGTAATAAATTCTGTTTAAATATTGTTTCTTGTTTCTGACTTATACATTTACTTTGGCATTATTATATATGACATGACATATTTATTCATCCTTAGAAAAAAAAAGTTTTCTATATCTATGTTTGATAAACGGGAACGAAAGGAATTTTCTGAAAGCTAAATGTATGCTAAAGCTAAAACGAACAATTTGTAAAATTTAAAATTCGGATTCGGACCCACTTATCAAACATGGATATTATTGTAGCATATAGCATGGTGCTCGTGGAGAAGTACATTTTATGTTTAAAAATTTATTCAGCATTTAATTGCAGCTTTCGTCATCATCGTCGGTGTTGAACTCATCTGTAAAAATAATTTAGATCATGCAAAAATCACTTTTAAACTTCCAATTTCTTTTTTAAATGTTCAATTTAGTATATTTGAATCAATTGTACCTGCTGTGATGTGCGTCCCGGAATCCGATACGGTTTCGATTGAAGATGCCCCTTTGTCACAAATACTGTCATGGCTTATGTTCTGCAAAGTACAAATTGCCAAAAGATCATAGGTATTTCATAGGTTGGAATTATAGTATGCAAGCAACCAGTTAAAATGGAAGTGGATGTACTATATAGATGCATACGATGATGAACCTATTGTTCTTGGAATTTAGTTGTCACCACGTCACCTTATTACAATCATCATATTTATATTTAAATTATTTTGACGCTTTCTCTTCAAACTTAAAATTAGTAGAAATGAAACCCTTTAATATTACCTCAGCTTAGAAATACCATCTTCATCCACATCTTAAAACTTCCGTACTCAAGCACCTCTATTAATGATAAATATTATTTCACCTAGCGTTATTTCACCCTTGAGATCATGTCTGACCTAGCGGAAAAGCTGGATTTAAGTCGCTATGTTCCACAGAATTATCCTCGTCAAGTAGCGTACAAATATGCAAAAGGATGTCGAAAGAACAGACGGCAACAGTGTCCAGTGCCATGCTATACCAAGGAATTCTTTTGTGCTGAATGGGGTCAAAACTTCAAATGCCTGTGTCCTCCTCAACGTCAGTCATATAAATCACCTTTCATTGGAGTCAAAGAAGAGCTTGCCAGTTTGGATTACTTTACAAGACTCCCTAATAACCCAAACCGGAAATATCCCTATCTACAATACCCTGCAAGCTTGCAGCATAAAACAATGTCACAAAGATACGGTTTAGAGGATATTGATGACTGTCCTAAATCTGGGCCTGGGTGGTCACGCATATGCAACGAAAATCAGAAAAAGTTTACCCTTTTGCATGTAATACATTTTTTTCTAATGTTTGATTCATTTCAATAGCCATATATCATTCATCATGGATAATTGTGTTCCTAAATATTATGTTTATGAATATAATTTCCCAAAAAATTAACACAAGAATATTATTGCAGAAAGAATCTGTTTGCGGGGTATGCGTTCCTCCCGAGAAAGCTCAACCACTTCAAAGAGAAGCGCCTTATGAATGTGAGGAACAATGCCAGTCCTCTCCGGAAGACATGTATGATTTACCATTTTGCGTGAAAGTTGGAGCTTGGCCGAGACAAGATGAAGATGATCCGTATGAAAAAGCATTTCCTCGAAATGGAGCAAGTCGTTGCATCCGGCCATCGACCTTTCATGATTTACAAAGTGTTCATCGTGAAAATTTTAGGGATTTCTTCAAACTGTAAGATTCTAGTTGACACTATGCCCTTGCATCTCGTAATAATATTTGTATTCAATTTACAATTTACATAATTCATTGTTTAGGAAAACGGAAAAGGAGTTGAAGTATTATCGAAGTCCGTTGGCAATCAACAACAAAAGACCCCCTCTAGTCCTTCCTTCGGACAGAGAAAGGGACTTGGTCGTCTCAGGCCCTTTGTGTGTTAATGCAGTTCCACTAGTTATGAGACCAAAAGGAGGTCAAAAGTTTCCAAGAAATCTGGGCCCAAATTTTCAAGTGATTGTACAAGGTCCAATTTGCATATGAGGGACTGCAAATTATGATTTATCTTATTCAATATTTCAAAAAAA
>JAQFZH010004470.1:0-11925 GCA_034695485.1 Entomobrya nivalis
ATATAGCCAACAATCCAGCTATAAAATTTTACAATAGGGAAAGTCAAGTTTAAAAAGTTTTTTAATAAAATTCAAAACTGAACATATTGAAATAGTAAGTTTACCTGTTACACTTCCCGATAACAATAAATATAGCGTAACAATAGTCTACCCAATTTATTCGAGGTTCTTGGGGAGAACTCGTTTTAATTGTTGCGTTGTTGATGAAAAACACGTATTTTTCTATTTTATCCAGTTTTGTAGCCCACAGCGGAATATTTTCAATGGAAGATGGTGTTAAAATATACATGTGTACAATCTGATGAGCTGCTAGACATATACATATAATATATATTACACAGGTAAATATTTTATTTTGGACTATTTTATTTCCAATTGGTAGTTTATTTTTATTTAATCTAGCAAAGGTTAGAATATCGATGTAGTCTTGATGGTGAAACCAAAGACGACAAAATGCAGCTACCTGAAAGCTAATAGAAGCCACTGTGGCCGCAATGCGGAAATGAATTGTAGGATTTTGAAATAATTCGGTACGAAGTAAATCAATTAAAAGCTGTCGGAATTCGCAAAGTCGTAAAATAAATCCAAAAGTATTGAACAGACCACTTAGACTTCTTTGAAATATGTTTGTTTTTGCTATAAATCCTCCTTTAATATCTTGAACTACTTTAAAGGGAGAGTAGCAGATGTAGTATGATAATTTCAAATAAACTATTAAATAGTTTTCAAAATGAGATTTAGGTTTAATAGCATATTGCTTTGTGTTTGGGTTAGAGTAATGTAGGTTGGCGATTGAGTTTTTCATATTTTTTGGAAGTATTGACACCAAGTTTAAATTTAGGCTCTACTGTCCTTAAAGCAGTATTATATCTAACAAAAAAGTACATTTTTTTTACAAATTGTCTATTTCGCTTTATGATTTTTGACAATTCATTTCAATTTTAAAGCACTTATTGCAAATTGAATTATACTATTAAATTCAGCCACTCAAATATAGCAACGACTAGTGAATCCACTTTAAAGTAATTTGATAACTAAATTAAGAAACGCCCAAAACTCGTGGACAAATGCTGATATTATCTTTGGTTTAAGGATTATATAGGTAATAGTTAATTAAAATAGCGTACCACAAAACCTTGTGTCTTATGAATGTTACAGTTTACTTTTTTATTTGAAAATTTGTTTGCCTTTGACTTAAAATTTAAAATTTATTGCAATCATCAGTCACAAGGTAATCCGAAAAATTTAAATGACATTAATAGCAATGCTTTTAAAATTCTTTTAGGAAAAGGAAGGTTATAAATTCCGATTATCATCTATATTACATTATTATATTATTGTAACTCATTTTATATTCTAGATGCTTAGTTTGAGTAAAAGCTTCATTAAACTTGTGTCCATATATTTTAAATGCATCTGGTGCGCTTGTATTCATTCGATAAAAAATTGAAATTTGATTTTTTTGTTACAAATACCATCGGAACCATGAGCTCATTTAGGGACTTTATTGTTGATGCTAATCAACTTGCCTCTAAATTTACAAG
Source organism: Entomobrya nivalis (assembly GCA_034695485.1). NCBI lineage: Eukaryota > Metazoa > Arthropoda > Collembola > Entomobryomorpha > Entomobryidae > Entomobrya > Entomobrya nivalis. The sequence goes on from JAQFZH010004470.1 coordinate 1,545, forward strand.
CCTAACGAAATTCCCAATTTATTGTAACCGGAAAGCAAAACCACTCACTGCTTTGCCTTATAAAAGCTTACTTCCATACATATTTTGTTGGCTTGTTTGCCAATGTTTTATATTTACAGGCACTTTAATTTTATGTTTTATATATATTTATATAACAAATATGGAAAAATATACTTATCATGATTACAAGCTTATATAAAATCAAATCATATTAAAAGCAAATTCGTTACATACTATTAGTATAAAACATAACACTAAAAGTACCTTTGGAATGTTTTAACTATAATTAAAAGAAAGTAGGGCCAATATGTATGCATATAATGGTATCTTGGATCATGGTACTTTGAAATACAGTCACCATACCTTAATTAGATAGTTATGTTATTGGTATTCCTTATAACGAATGGAGTCGCTAGACGTTATAACAAAAGCCAGACAAGTACCACACTGAAGCTGCTCTGTGCATTTAAAAAAATTCAAACCTTATTCCCAAAACAATAATTTGTTGGAACAGTCAATTTTTTTCTAGTGCAAATATTTTATATTCTAACGAGCAATTGTGAACATTACTGATGCGCATAGAAACGAACGTGTATAAAAATGTTGCTTCAATAAAAAAACTTCAGAAAATTTTTTTTCATGTTAATCTTTTCCTAGCCTCAGTTTTTACTAACCATGCATTTCAAATATCTGAAGTCTCAAGTTGCCCTAAATTTACTTTTTGGTTTGTTATTATGTTTTCTTGAATTAAATAGCTCTGTTGCTACTGCTGCCTTTCAAACAAAAGAAACCGAACAGTTCATGGAAATCGCTATTTTAAACTCTTTCTCCGGCTGTATCATTCACGTTATAAATTTTCCTGGTCAAAACTTGAATTATTCCGTTCTTAACGTTCCTATACTACTTCTCCGCTATTTCGCGTACACTTATAGTGACATAATATTTCCATCAGAATTCTCAAATTACTATGAAATGATTGAACTTCAAAACCAAAGGCGATTCAAAACAGCAGACGCCATGTTCAAAAAGTTGCCTGGACCAAAAGATGGATTAAAATTTGTGCGCCAAACGTTTACAGAGTCGTTTCGACTGTCAAATAAAAACTCTAATTGTGAAGCTAATATTTACCTGCATCCACCAACTGAAAAAGCGTCTCCTGAATTGTACTCCGAAATCTCTATATGGGAAAGCGTACTTAAAGACCCATTTTGGGTAAGCTTTATTTACGATTTTAGTGTTCACAAATGGAAGATGGAATATCTTAACACCATACCAAAATATTCTCTTCTAATATGCGACTATGAAACAGAAATGATATGTAGTGATGCTAAAAACAGAAACAAATGGATTTCAAGTGTAATGTCGTATCCAACTTTGGTCAGATTATCGGAAACGGTTTTAATCTGGAATAGCGCATCTTCTGAACTACAACAACTGTGTCCCTTTTGTGATCCATGTAATCCATTTGCAATGGTCTCCTTAACCTCCCAAAATATATATGCTGTCCCAGCCAACTTTCAAATCAACATTGCAAAAGTCCACGAAACTCTACCAAGTCCTCATTCAGTTCGAGTTGTACTTCAAAACGACCGTTTACACTTCACAAATCAAAAACTGGACAAAGGAACAGCTCAAAACTCTGTTCTTAAGCTTATCTCAGCATTTAGATTGAACGAAGATGATTCGAACGCACTCCTATTTATAGCTGATATTCATTTGATGGCACTCCTATTTCCAAAAACTACAAACGTTACATATTCGAACAACTATGGTCAATATTACGGGAAATGGGAAAATGTAATTGTTGACCATTGTCACAGTTCGAAAAAATTCAATTGGCCTTCAAAATTACGACCAATGGTAACAAGGCATTCGAATAACGAATCAAGTTCTTTTCAAGACATTAGCCTTATTTTTATTAAGGAACAGATTCGCTTCGTAAGCTGCCATGAGGAGCAAATTCATTGGATTAGCCAGCTGCTTGAACTACTCAATGCTTTTGATGGGCTAACTTGGTCACTAATAATAACATCCTGTTTAGGAGTATCATGTGTCATTCAATCCATTCTACTAGTGAATATAAAAAAATCTAATTTATTCTGGGATATTTGCCTACCAATGTTTATGATGATGTTGGATCAATCTTGCTCTGTGTTGCAAAGGCATGATATCAGAAAGAGATTTGCAATTTTCTGTTCCACATTTTTCGTGCCGTTAGTTTGGCTATTTTTGAGCACTGTATATAAGGGTGATAATATAACAAACTTAACAGCAGATCCACCATTAGTACCATTTGATACTTTTGAGAGTTTAAAGGAAAATGGATTTTCTACATATCTTCGCCGGTTTAACCTTAATACATCTAGTCGTGCACCACATGTTGATATAAATGATAGTATACGGCTAGCAAATGAATACGGTTACGTTAGTGGTCACGAAAAATTTCCGGTTGTTTCTCAACTTTGGTTTGGAATGGTAAAGGAGCTTCGAAGATATACAAAGCAAGAACGAAGTTTGATGTTCTTAAAAACGGAAATATCAAATCAAACTTGGGAATATATCGAGAACTCTGCAATGCTACCAGATTACGGTCAACCCTTTGAAGAAAGTGTACAGACTATCCTGGATTTGCATATGGAAAGATGTAATAAGTCAGCAATGTTTCTGCAAGGAGATGGTGCGCTTCAATTGTATTCGATTTTGAAAGCAAAGGATAAACCAGTGTATTTTGGTAAAGACGTTATTTTTGAGGCTTTCGAGGGATACGCATATGAGGGATACTTCCCAACAAGTATAATCTTAAAGGGGAAACTTCTTTTCCAGACTGGCATTCTGAAATGGTGGCGAGAATATCTGGATTTTTCACTTGTGTTAAAAACAAATACTCAAGTGAATAATGCTTCGTCCTCAAGTCCGAAACTGAGGGATGGGAGTGGAAAATCTGCTTTTGCTATTCTAGGTATAATTCCTGGTTTTGGGTTAACGATTTCAATATTTGCGTTTATACTCTTTGACAGTAAATTCTGGAGTTTATTAAATAATGGGATTTCCAAAATGTTTTTAAGAAAAACATGTGTGCAACATTTGCAACTCAAGGAAAAATCAAATGGGAATAAACTAGAATCAGATAACTGAATATTTTGGAATATTTGAAAGTTCAAAAAAGTATTGATTTATGTATTTCTCGTAGTGTTTCAATAATGTTAACATAAAACACTTAACATATATTTGTAATTAAATTGTAATAAGTATAATAACTTTAATAAGTAATATAGTAAAGGGTAGGATTATATACATGAATACATCACTAATGCAGTTTAGTATTTTAGGTGTTTAAGAAGAAATGTAAAATATTGCAATAAAAGTTGAATATTTCAGTGTGTTGTATATATATATGTGCTTATAAAACATTTTGGATTTACACCTACTTAAATAAAATACTAAGATACATGGTATTTACAAGTCGCTGATGGTACACGTTTAGAAATTAGATGAGAAAATATTCGCACCAAAACCTTGGGTATATCCTGCAAAAGGTTATTAAATGTTGAACAAAAAATATACGATTTATAAATGCATATGTATGCGATTCTTGCTTATGTTATATTTTAGGCCATGGATTATCGTAATGTGTTTCTTAAATAGTAAGTTGTACACACTCGAGACTATTTGCTTCAATAAAACCTAGTATGAAATTTCTCCACAGTTTGTCATTCTTATAGATCACGCTACGACCGTTCTTACGATGTATTTAGGTGTATGCTGTATTTCTAACAACCAAGACCAATTAAAGACTAATAATTAAGATTTTTTGCAACACAGATAAACGAAGTACAATTCTACAAAAGGAAAATAACATAGTACAATTATTTTTTCGTCAGTATTGACGATACGTCAGACATTATAACAAAAGCCAGACAAGTACCAGACTGAAGCTGCTCTGTCCGTTAAAAACTTTTCGGGTTATTAATCCTTACACTACCTTCGTATTCATAAAGCAATTATTAATGGGAACAGTAAAAAATATCGGAAATATTTTATATTCTAGCGAATAATTTTTAGCTGTTTCGTATACAAACAAACGTTTATAAATTATTGCTTGAATACACAAGTTAAGAAACGTTTTTGTAGCATAATAACCACGGTTTACTAACTATGCGTTTGGAAAATCTAAAGTCTCAACTTGCCTTAAATTTAGTTGTCAATTTTTTGTTAAGTTTCTTCGCATTAAGTAGCTATGTTGCTGCCTTAGAAACGAAAGCAACCGACCAGTCTACTGAAATTGCTATTTTAAATGCTTTTTCTGGCTGTATCATTCACGTTATAAATTTTCCTGCTCAAAATTTGAATTATTCCAATGTCAACGTTCCTATACTACTTCTCCACTATTTCACGTACACTTATAGTGAGATAATATTTCCATCAGAATTCTCAAATTACTATGAAATGATGGAACTTCAAAATCAACGGCGATTCAAAACAGCAGATGCCATGTTTAAAAAGTTGCCCACACTAGAAGATGGATTAAAATTTGTGCGACAAACGTTTGCAGAGTCATTCCGCCAGTCAAATAAAAACTCAAATTGTGAAGCTAACGTTTACCTGCATCCGCCAACTGAACAAGAGTCTCCTGAGTTGTACTCCGAAAGCTCTGTATGGGAAAGTGTAATAAAAGACCCATTTTGGGTAAGGTAAGCTACATTCAAGACTTCAGTGTTCAGCAATGGAAAATGAATTATCTAAACACCATACCAAAATATTCTATTCTAATATGCAACTACGAAACGGAATCAATATGCCATGATGCTAACAACAGAAACAAATGGATTTCAAGCGTGATATCTTACCCAACTTTGGTCAGATTATCGGAAACTGTTTTAATCTGGGATATCGCATCTTCACAACTTCAACAACTGTGTTCCTTTTGTGATCAATGTAATCCGTTTGCAATGATTTCCTTAACCTCCCAAAATATCCATCCTGTCCAGACAACCTTTCGACACAACATTGCAAAAGTCCACGAGACTCTACCAAGTCCTCAATCAGTTCGAGTTGTACTTCAGAACGACCGTTTACACTTCAAAAACCAAAAATTGGACAAAGAAACAACTCAAAACTCTGTTCTCCAACTCATCTCAGCATTTAGTTTGAATCAAGGTGATTCGAACGCACTACAATTTATAGCTGATATACATCTGATGTCACTCCTATTTCCAAAAACTACAAATTTTACATACTCAAGCAACTATGGTCTATATTACGGGGAGTGGGAAAATGTACTTGTTGACACTTGTAACAGTACAAAAGGATTCAATTGGCCTTCAAAATTGCGACCAATGGTAACAAGACATTCGAATATCCATGCCAGTTCTTTTCAAGACATTGGACTAATCTTTATAAAGGAAAAGATGCGATTTGTAAGTTGCCATGAGGAGCAAATACATTGGATCCGCCAGCTGCTAGAACTATTCAATGCTTTTGATATGCTAACTTGGACAATGATAATAACATCCGGCTTTGGAGTATCATGTATCATTCAATCTATTCTACCAGTGAATAGTAATTTATTCTGGGATATTTACCTACCAATGTGTATGATGATGTTGGATCAGTCTTGCTCTGTGTTGCAAAGATATGCTATCAGGAAGAGATTTGCAATTTTCTGTTCGACATTTTTCGTTCCACTTGTTTGGCTATTTTTGAGCACTGTATATAAGGGCGATAATATAACAAGGTTGACAGCAGATCCACCATTAGTACCATTTGACACTTTCAAAAGTTTAAGGGAAAATGGATTTCAGACATATCTTCGCCGGTTTAACCTTAATACATCTAGTCGTGCACCACATGTTGATGTAAATGAAAGTATACGGCTGGCAAATGAATACGGTTATGTCGATGGTCACGAGAAATTTCCGGTTGTTTCTCAACTTTGGTTTGGAATGATAAAGGAGCTTCGAAGGTATACAACGCAAGAACGAAGTTTGATGTATTTAAAAAAGGAAATATCAAATCAAACTTGGGAATATATCGAGAACTCTGAAATGCTACCAGATGACGGTCAACCCTTTGAAGAAAATGTACAGACTATTTTGGATCTGCATATGGGAAAGTGTAACAAGTCAGCAATGTTTCTACAAGGAGATGGTGCGCTTCAGTTGTACTCAATCTTGAAAGCAAAGAATAAACCAGTGTATTTTGGCAAAGACGTGATTTTTGAAGTTCTCGAGGGATATGCATATGAGGGATATTTCCCAACAAGTGTAATTTTAAAGGGGAAACTTCTTTTCCAGACTGGGATTCTGAAATGGTGGCGAGCATATCTTGATTTTGCACTTGTGCTTAAAACAAATGCTGAACTTAATAATGCGTCATCTTTAAACCAAAAAAAGAGGAATGGGAGTGGCAAGGCAGCTTTAGCTATTATGGGTATCATTCCAGGTGTTGGGCTGATGATTTCAATAGTTGCGTTTATACTTTTTGACAGTAAATTTTGGAGTGGATTACATAATGGGATTTCAAAAATGTTTTTAAGAAAAACACGAGTTCAACATTTACAAGACAAGAAAAAACCAATAGAGAATAAGCTAGAAATCGATAACTGAATTCTTTGGAATTTTTGCAGGTTTGAAAAAAAAACGATGTATTGATTTATGTATTTGTAGTGTTTCTATTACGTTAACATAAAACACTTAGATAAATTTGTAATTAATTTGTAAAAAGTAGAATAACTTTAACAAGTAATATAACAAAATGCTGGATTAAAAATATTAATATATATTAATTAATCCAATTTGGTACTTAAGATAATTAAGAAATAGGGAAACTACTACAGTAACTGTAACAGTAACTGTAGAATATCCAAATATGTGTTATATATATAAAGGCTTACGAAGAATTTTCGATTATAGAAGATAAGCACGGGTTTTGAGTAGTAGGGATAAAAATTATGCTGCCAAAACAACAAAAAAGGGAAAAAGGGTTGAGTGCTCACAGCGACCGACTTACTCCATACCTATTTTATAGAGAAAGATTTCAAGTGGCAAAAATGTTATGAATTTAAAACACGAGTCAACTACTAAATTTGAACCAGTAATTAACAAATCATTATGCATCACAATACAATTTATTTTCCTATATCTGGATCAAATTCGTGAACATCGTATATTTTTATTAAACGTTGTTGTAGCGCTAGCAGGTATTAAATATCACATGGTTTTTAAATGCGCTTTCAAAGCTGTCTGACAAGTTAAGCTATACTGTTCATAAATTTTTAAGTTAGCCACTCGCAGTCAGAAGTGACAGCTCGTCGTCTCAATTCAGGGTTATACATGTAGTTTTATACAAACTAACATGTGTCACAAAATCAAGCGACTAGTTCTCATTGAATTATTAAAGCCTCGTAGTTAAAATCCCGCAGCAGATAAACCATAAAAATACTTTTGAAACGAGTTTGGACTGATTAATTTTATTTCATACACACCAGATAAAATCAAGGGTAAGATTTAACTTTCAAAATTATAGGTCAGTCTGCCAAATCAGAAACGTCTTACAATTAGTTGTGGTCGAGTATTGTTGAAGAATTCCACCAGTAAATCACTTTCATAGTTTTTGCTGTAACTTTTATTTTGAAAAGTAAATCTTTAAGAAACCTTAACGCAAAATCACTTCAAAATTTACACTTCATCTCAATTTCCTGAGTTACCACAAAAATAATAATAGTAAAAGAATTTGAGTAATAAAATATTTTGACAAACAGTAAACCCTCATTATGCTGTTCTCACACAAGTTGCTATATTTAGTACGATTAAATCTAGCACTTCTTCATTCCTTCGGATCATATCCCTACCAGTTTGATGATTTTTTCTGCAAACCAGTTAAAAAACTTGACAAAACAGAAAAGAATTCTAATGAGCCAATCAAGAAGTTTAACAAATTAGATATTAAATCCAAGAAAAAATATAAAAAACCTAGAAAGGCAAATGACAAATCTTTGAAATTAATTTTTTTCAGCCATGCTGGTCAACAGAAAGAAACCCGTTTGATATTAGTGCAACTCGCGTTTGCAATTTTAACTGCGGTCCAGTTAATCAGATTTAAAAATAATTTCCCCATTGGTGTTGTATATGAAGGATGGCTTTACGTAGTAGTACCGGTTTCAATGTCAATTACAGTTCAAGTTTATTTTAACAAAAATAAAAGTGTTGTCGCCTTTTTTAACATGCTTGTCAACTTTGAGCTAAATTTTACAAAAGGTATGTGTAATACACAAACTCCGATCAATTCATTCAATCAAACTATTTTACATCCATTAATGTTTTTTGTATGTTAAGGGTCTCTGCCGTTAATTTATGTACCCTGAAAACATTTTCTAATGGCACTCAAAACATTTCAAGTTCTAGCAATAATTGGTACTCCTATAATATGCACTAGTCATACCATCCGGTACTTTACTCAAAAATGTTTACCTTATGCACCCGGATTTGAGCTGCTGGAGCAATGCGCAAAAACCATAGGAAAAGATCACAACTTCGCGTTAAGTGGACCCATCGCATCTATATACTGGCTCTCTGTATGTTCGCTCTTCTTTTGGTCATTTCTAAAACTCTTCGGAGGATTTTTCTGTTTTGTTGTTCAATTTTACATTGTGGAATCTTGCTGTATACGATATTATTTAAAGAACATTTGGGAAAATTTGTTGCTTCAACATGACAACATAAAGACAATGTCAATAATTCAAATCTATAAGCAGCTTCAAATACTGATATGCTACTTTAACGAAATTCATCAAAGTATTTTCGCTATTAATCTGTTGAGCTTTGTTGGAATATGCATGGTGATTGGGCTATATGCCATTATCACAAGTTGGTCTTTAATGACATACATTCAATTTTTGGTACTCGCAGCAGCTGCAAGTCGGTCACTGGTGGGTTTCATGCTTTGCTACGGAAACTTTGGTGGAATATATGAGGATTCATTGCAGTTTATAGAGGGCATTAAACACCTTAGGAAATATTCAAATATCCCCGAAGTCAAATGATGCTATTTAAGGCTTATTTTGTGGCATCTAGAAATATAAACAGTTAAAATGCATGTAAACAATAATAACTTAAGGAAACTATTTTTGACGTCTTTTGATTATGCATAAAACAAATACGACTCTAGGGTTGACGACTCAAAAGAACAAAATGGATTTTAATTGATTAATTTTCTGCAAACCCAATTATAACAACTTTTTAAAGTTGTGTAAAATATTTTAGTGGCATTGACTAAAATATGCATTCTAAGTTACAAGTTAAAAATATACTTCGTGGATTTCAACAAACAAAATCTGTTACTTGTTATTTTCAGGATACACATACAAACATAATGATCTCTCCGACCAACATAACGACTCAAAACATATGTAGATCGACCTCACAAACATTACTTAGAATTCCTAAGTTACTGATGATATACAATACATAGTTTTGTATTTGGTTCTATAAAAAAGAGTAAAACGTATTCATCACACCAATTTCAGCATGAGGTTTTTGTTTCAAGGAGCCATGTGTCTGAGTGTGTGTATATTTTAATCATTTCCATGTTGTCGAATAAAGATACTTTTCAATATATGGGTGGGGTGGTTTGATCAAGCTTTGCGTCGTGGAAATGTCTATCACTAAAAGTTTCATGTTCAAGTATAAAATTAAAATTTATTGTTTCGAGTTGCAAAAGTATGTAATGAATTTAAAGTTTCAAATAATACCATTCAGTATATTAACAATTCAAGCAAACTAAATATTTAGTGATTTCACGGTATAACTTATTTAGTCAAATTGCTATCTAACGTTACGTTTTAATAACAGACGATTGACATATCACATAGCATACAAATCTCCAATCTAGATAAACATGCGATCAAATTTATGTTTGAAATGACACTTCATTGTCTAAAAATATTTAATCCAGTAACATGCTTACCTAACGTACAGACGTGAGGTAAGGTGACTGCTCTTCAATAAAAAACCAAGCTCATAAATGGGATTTCATAGAAGTACGTGTCACAGAATCAAGCAAATAAGTTAAATTATGAAAGCATTGAGACAGAACATGCCTCGTGTTGCCAACAAAAATTATAAACGTAAATAATTGAGTGTCTGGAACATAGGGAAGAATATGTTTGAATGTAAAACTAATCGAATCAATATTTTTTCACACGTTCTACAAAATATTGAAACTATATAAACGTTTCCAGAAATAGTCCCTTTCTCTAGTATGCCAATTGCAGGTTGTTGGGAATTAAAGTTATGATTTGTGAAGAATATGTAACGAAGGACCACGCTTTTAATGAGAGCGACTCTGAATGATTAGAAGTGATGAAAATGATTAAAATGTGGAA
>JAQFZH010004471.1:0-11924 GCA_034695485.1 Entomobrya nivalis
AATATGTATACAATGTATATATACATGTCTACACACTACTCAGATTAAGATTTCAAAATGGCTAGCAGGCGACCTTTCGTAATTTTAAATCAACGCGGATGTAAATAATAATGCCCGACTTTATATGGCATTATGAATAAAAGACTAAACCAAATGAATCTTTTTTATAAGGTTTGCCGAGCTTTAAGAATTAAGTAGATGATGATTATTAATGAATGAATGAAGTCATATGAAAAGGAATGTTTTCAGATACATACATGGCTATAATATGAAAGATGGCAACGACACATAAGTTCCAGCCCCTTTTTAGCCACAAAGTACATTTCTTGGATTTAAGTTTTAAAACAACGTCTACCCCCAAAAAAGCAAAGTTATGTAAGTTACAAAGTTGTAACTTCCTTTTTTTGTTTTAATGCTACATGTGTGTGTGCTTGACATGTTAGCGTGTATTTAGTATTGCCAAAAGCAATAAAAAACGGGAAGACGAGGGTGTAAAAAGAAATGTCCAATATGCAGTGTGGTAAAATAGAGAGTAATCATCATATCACGGTTTAAGCATCTTCATAAAACAAGCTTGCTAATAATTATTATTAAGACATAACACATTTTCAGTGTTTCACGTAAAAAGCACCATTTTAAATTATAGGAATGCGGTTGTCGTTGTGCGGACAGCTTGGTATATAGAAAATCTAAGGACGCATTTTATGTATGGGGCGTTATAAATATTCATACACTCATCGTATCTTTTTTTTAGAAAGACATATCTACTTAAATTTCCGAAAGAAAATCCAGGTGCGGTAAGTAATGGTAGAATATTCAGAATCAAACTATGAAATGTCAATTGAAGGCTTCCTCTAGATGCCAATCGAAGAAGGTAAAGTGGCAGTCAGTGTGTGTTTCTTTATAGCTATTGAATTATGATAAAATCTTGCATGTCCATAAAAAGTCATTTACCATCTTAGTAAATGGCACTTTGTTCAGTTTGGCATTCAGTTTCATCTACATATAAAAAAGTATGCTGTTAAATGATGACGATTATTATTATGCGTGTGTGCAACTGCAGCATAGTAATTTTTCTCAGTAATCGTAAAGATGATGATGGCGTTAGCGAGCGTGTGCATTGCATATTGCATTTTTATCAACTTTTTAACCATCACTTTGCCCACTTTCAACATTATAGAAACTTACTGGTTTTGTGTAAGCTTATATGTAAATTTTTAGTATCACAATGATCAGTATAGAAACAATAATACCTTTGAATCTCATTTCATATCGCCTGCCGCGGCCGCCATGTGCACTGCTTTTGTGTTTGTGAGAGGAGTGGATTGACTCAGTCAGTAGTATAATACGCATCTTTGATTTTCTTCAAGATACAAACGTCCACTCAGATGACGATAAGGAGATGCCGGCTTTGGTAAAAAGGGAATTAAACCGAGCTGACAAGAAGGAATCTCTGAAAATGAAATACTTCTCACTTTAAGACGCCTGACGGTTGGATTCTTTGAAATATGAATCCATACGCTCATCTTTTTCATTGTGTTAAGATGATGCAGTACATTTATTTACCAGTACCTTTAAACCATGATTTTAGACTAGAACAGTTCTCTCAATTTACATGAATCTGACTGAATCCTAATCAACTTGATAAGATCTCCGAACGTAAAAAAAAGGAAGAAGATGAAACTGAAAGAGAATCAGGAAGCATTTTAGTTTAACCGTTTCTTTTACAATTCAGCTGCTACTACTTATATAGCCCTTATCGTTTGGCGTGGCTAGAGGATTATCGTCGTTTATAGAAGGTTGGTTAGCGTTGACGAATGCTTTGCACTTGAAAAACTTGGTGCATGCATACTTTATTGTCAGTTTCTGATTTTCATGAATGCCACTTAACTCGTGCCTTCCTAGTTGATGTCGTAGTTCCGAAATAAATCATTGATTTCATCTTCCTCAAATCAGTTTAATTGTACAACGTTATATACCAAACACCGAACAGTAGTAAGCTTTGTTCATCGTGACCGTGACAGCTTCTTTCCTATCTCTAGTTTCTTTTTATTCAGATTTTTTATATTGAGATTAACGAAAATCGCTCTCTGAACATACGAATCCGAATCGACAGGAAATATGGATGTTTCATTGTAGTCATTATTATTATCAATTAGGAAAACCATTGTTTGTGACAACCACATATTTTGAAGAACAATAATTAAGTTGTATCAAATCAAGCAGCATCTTGAGAAAAAGAACAGAAACCATTTTAATATCATTTTTGACGATCTTCAAAAGACAATTGCCTTAATCAAACGTAATCTAAGCAGCATCCATTTTTCATTGACAATAAGTCATTTTTAAGGAGCTCGTCTAATGGGTGGATCAGCTTTCAAAGTAAGATTATGAGAGACACATGTTTAATTGCGTTGATCCAAAATGGTCGGATCTATAATCACCGTTTAACCAAATATATAAATGGTTCAATTGAAATTGAATAAAGAACAAGCCATTGTTTACTTGAAATGAGAGGAAGTCCACAGCAGAAGTAAATGTCCACCCCCAATGAATACTTAAAAATAACTCAAGATCATTGATAAATAGTATAAGTAAATGTTTTTCAGTACTTTGTACTACACAGAATTCGTAAGAACTTCGACTTGTGTCATCTTTAAGTTATGTTTTATGTTGTAATTATACTAGCAGCAGTAAAAAGTTTTATGTACACTAATAAATATAAGCTTTAATATGCATTTCCAAATAACATAAGAGAATGAGTCATGAAATTGTATTCATCCAATTTTTAAAGGATGCAGTAGTGGTAAGTGATGATATCGCATATTATGTATATTTTCATCAGTTATATTACATGCGGGAAAGTGTGAAGTTTACGTCTGAAAAGCGATAACAAAAGAACTAAAACGACACTGGCTTACAAAGGCAAGTAAGTTAGTGAGTCAGGTACATGAACACTGCACACTCAACTCAAGGACAACCAAGGCCCTCATTGTTCATTGCATTGTTATCTTCTTGATTTGACTCTGCATTATTACACCTTCACGACGATCAGTCTGGACAAGAAGACTTTTGTAATCAATCCAGATATTTACGATTCCTAAACCAAAGTCAGAGGTTCGAAGTTCGACTTGGTCCGCATTTTGTGCATTATAGATTGCATATTATGCGTTTGATTTGATATGTTGCTCAATCTAGGAAAATGAGTTTTTTGTTCACTTCACTTTTTTTGGTAAAATCATCACGTTTTATTGAAAGACTGGGACTAGCAATGAGAGAGATAAGACCTGAATTACGAACGAATACAAGAATTATATAACAAGCTGAGTACAATTTTCTTGTCTTTTCAAAATTGATTACGAGACTACCTCGAACCCCTTTACAAAGATTCGCATAAATCTTTGTCCTCGTTGTGTTGTTAGAATGAGTTTTTGTTGGAGAATCATTTTAAATTCAAGGCGACTCCATTCCTATTATAATTGTTAATTTATAGACGTATGTATTCCAATTTATTTATTCTCTTTTTTTTCGAAAGACAACGCAGTGAACCCATTGATTAAAGAGTTCTTTATACGTATATTTAGCATTGATTGCGCATAAAATATTGGGAGGAGGGGAGCACTGAAACCTACTAACTTGCATGGTAAAACTACACTAGAAAATTTATTTATATATGTACATATATTTAAAGTGAGATTGCACTCATATAAAGACCTTGAAATTTTCCTATGCATTTCTCATCTCGCCACGCATTGCATCAAATCATTAGTACGGAATATTGCATACCGCGACAGTATAAACTATTAAACGGTAGTTCGTATGACACAATCTATCTGCAATAAATACGATTAAAATTCTTTCAGTAGCCGTAAAGAAACTCAACAATGTGCAAACCGTGACGATAAAAATGAATAATATGATTAAATCAACATAATATTTGTGACTATTTATGGGTATTGACAAGCCTTTTTGTTGCTTGAATTTCACTATATTATTCTCTCGGTCCTGTCTTGGCCGTTTTCGTGAATTGTCAATTAACTAAAGTAAAATTTATTTGTCGTTGTCAAATTTGTATTTACCATCATTATCGAGGAACATTCTCTGACTGCTGCAGTTGTTGTTGATCCGATTCACTTTTTTGTGTAGTCATTTGTTCTTATGCTAGTGATTGTGGTTGAAGAAGTGATTGAATGAAGTTGAAAAATAAATATGGACATTAGTTGTCTATTTATTTTCAAGGTAAAACTTCTGTACATTTATTGAGAATAGTACATACATACCATCCACAATTCTCCATCAAGAAATTGTAGACTACAAAGTTCGTTTTCATTAAAGTCTTATGCATATTTAAGATGCATACATTAAAAAGCTCTTTGATTTCATTTCTTTTGTTCTCAGCTGCCTGTTAATAAAGACTATTTACTAGTACAGCATGGGTGGCCCATTTCTTAAAAAGACATTTAGTTTGGTTCATATTCATGAGTAGCAGCAACAGTTGTTAAATAGCTTTTTGATATTCATGTTATTTGTCCAAACGGCAATATTACGTTTGTAATGTGTGTGGTGTGGGTAGCTATTATCTATGTGTATTTGTATACTGTAAATAAATTTGTCTTCCTTTTTTTCTTTGCTCTAGTATTACTTGACTTTTTGTTTGCCTCTAGTTTTATAATCAGCGATTATACAATTAAACGACTTTGGCCTCGAGAGAAGATTGTTAACTTGATCATGTTGGTCAAGCTAAATGAACTAATTTTTTTGTGTCTAGAATTACAGTTCAAAATCATAATTGTTTAGCAGCTTCCAGCGAACATTAAACTGAAATTTAACTGTTAATCAACAAGAATAAGCGGTCATAATTTCCATTACGTAAGATCAAGATATGCCATGATGATGATCATTGATTATAATGCCACCAACGCCACTACCGCATCAAAATCAGAACAAGGTGGCTTCGACTTGATCTTGACTCAAGTGAAGAGAAGACGCTCATTTTTTTGATAGAATAGAGGTATGTATGTATATGGAAGGAACTTGTAGCCAGAAGCTGAGTGGTGGACTTTTCTTCTAATGGAATTATACTAAAATCTACATGAAATGAAATAATCAGCTCTAGTTTTTTTTTTGCTTTCGGTGGATGATGATGAATCTTTCAAGTGATCTCATATATCAATCAAGATTTTTTTGTGTAGAGCATGTAGATTTGCATGTAGTGTGACAAGTGATGGGATGTGACTTGCAACGTAGTCAGGAAGTTGTTGTCAGAGTCATATGTGCAAATTGCAACAAACGGAAAATATAAGCTTAATGGATTCAATAGATGTTTAAATATTTTCAGGGTTGCCTTCATAGGAGAAGTGGTGTAATAACCAAACCCGTCAGAAGTCATTCTGATTTTTTTTACTAGGATAGGATCGTCATAAACCACTGACAGGGAGTGAAAGAGATTATGAGCATTTTCATATTTATCGGTTTGTTGCATCTTTCCTCTGTGTGTATGAGCATAATACTTGTACTTGCTCCATAACTCATTTTTAGTAAGCATTGTTCTCTAACGTTTTTACTGCTCTTCTTTGTCAAGCAGACAATGAAGTGACTGCTACTGTTACACACTCCTGTTTTCCACACTTGTGTAAGCTAAAAAACGAAATCACGTAAGGCAATAAGGTTTTTTTATGCTGACCTGGCGCGCAAAAAATCTTGAAATTCAGCCTAAGTGACTTAAAAACTATTCTAGACGACTGACAATAAACGTTGAAGTACTAAAAAGGATGTAGTATGCATTTTAGTGCATATTTTGGCTCACAAAACCTGCAAGGGCCTTGTATTTGTATCTGCAATAAAACATATGGCTTTGTTAGCTGGAAGCAAGATGGATCCTCGGTGACGACACTGATATCGCCCATTTTGGTATCGATATTTCGTCATTTGAGATGTGAGGAAACTAAAGATACCACGTGCATCCAGGTGCATCTAAAGAACAATGCACCTTTTCTGCTAAAAAAGTATATGTCAGTAACCTTTTCCATATATTGACGACTTAAGTATTTCAGATGTTTTCTTTTTCCCTTCTTAAACAAAACCCTTTTTTGACATTGAATCTATGAACAACATACATACTTAATATACGTGTTCAGCTATATTTTAACATTTTGTTCAGTCTCATGACATTACCCGGTGTACATTACGTGTACCCGATTCATATTAAAATTTTCAAAAAGCTAATGGGCGGAAGGCAGACCATATAGTTGCTTCATGTAACAAAGGAAGTACGCTCAAGAGGAACTTGATGATCGACAAGTTATTATTAACGATTATGATTAAGTAACACACTTTCCCATACAAGGTCAATAAACAATATGAATGAATATAATCAGTGGTTTTACAAACGTAGAACATAAGATGCGTACGCAGCAATTTGATAATTATATTTTGGTGAAGACCGGTGACACCACTGGTACACATTGCTTGCACCACTACCATGTTTAGATAAATGCAGTTTTGGATGATAGTACGCTTTCGCCGCGGGTACTATGACCCGTTGCTTTGATGGGCAATAAAAATTATCCGTTTTAATATTTATCCAATAATAAGAAAAAAGATAAATCTTTGTGTTTGGGTGTTATATTCCAAGTATTTATCAAATTCACCATGTTAAGCATGTGAGATGCGTTATAAACGAGACACCTTTTTCTTCAAGAAACTTTAACTAGTTTTTGACATGAATCCTAACAGTCTGGTTTCATTGAACTATACCATTACCCCGAATTAAGCGGGACTACTAGTTATCCACATCCACATTATATACAGCAAGTCCAGTTACACTTTACACACACACTTATACACCTAAGTGATGTGAAAATATACACCTGCAAATTGTTGCAATTGCAATGTTCGCAGGTTTGAATTGAATACAACAACAGCAAGCAACACATCTGCATATTTATAATACTAATTGTGATTTTGATCATCATGTATCGCTCGCCAAGGAACAAACCCATGAGATTTTATTTTTGCCCCCAGGAAATCACAATAAAAAGCTGATTCGCAAAAGGATTGTGTTACATATCCCAAAATTTACATATAACACCAGCATCTACTTACTTGTATGCAGTTTTCTTGATCGCATGCAAGCATTTATCTTGATTGTCATCATCATCCTCTGATTCATCGTAGGTTAACATATAAGCAATCCAAAAAAATGATAAATATATTGTACGGTATAAAAACCTTTTTTATGCAGATGTACTTACGCTGAATAATTCTAAAATCGCATGCTATGCAAACACAACATTCAATCTAGCATTACATTTTTTCCTATTCGAACTCAAAGAAAATATGTCGACATTTTTTGCTTGAAAACAGAAAGCCACTTTGATGCAAGAGTTTGTGTATCTAATCGGTTAAATTGGATATCATCGGTGAAAAGCTCGAAAAACAAAAGAGGAAGTTGAAGTTGCTCTTCACCTAATATATCTATTGCATGAAAAAATACTGCTAAGCTGTACCTACATTTTCTTGCAATTGATTTCATCGTAAATATCACATCTAAGGTTTCAGAATAGTAATAGCATTTTAACAAAAAAAAAAACTGCATTTGATGGCATAGCCGCTTACACCTGCCGTCATCAGGATCAGGATGATTTCAGTATTAAATTCGCTATTTTTTGTCAGTTTCATATCATCCAACTATAATTTTGCATGGCGCATGATAACTTTTGGAGTATTAGTAATGCATCCTTTACTGCGTGTTCAACCCACGGGAACCGTGTAAAATGTAAAACAAAAATACTTGTATCGCCATCATCGTCTTCATCATCATCTTTATATCATAATTTTCCCCCAGGCTGACCTTCCATAAATGTCTGAAAAAGTGTCTGAGGTGCGCTTTTTCATGTGATAGAGTACGCCTTGCGTGTCTCACCGTAACTTGCAGCAGCTCTAACATAACATAATCCACCTTGTTTGCATATTCATGAATATTTTTCGTAAATCAGGAATATTGAGGCGGAGCAGTGAAAACAAACGGGACTTTTTTTTAGTTTGATGGGGCAATTGCCATAATATTACCAACTTTCGTAAACGGCATCACACACAGAAGTGTCCATTAAATGGATACAAGCTGCGTTCTTCACTTTTCCTTGGCGTGATGATGATCATGATGCAAATATCCTTCGTTGAAACAATGTTGTGTGTGCTTTACTGTATTTCGTCGATCACCTTGTTTTATTGTTTCTACACCTCCGATTATTTTTTTAGGTTCAATAAAAACACGTAATCATTAATTTCATTGTCTGACTGACACTTTTACACTTGCATTTCTTTATAAATTTGAATTTTATCAAAAATGAAAAAAAAAACTCAATCTTGTTCGTGATCTTGAACTTTGAAGAACTTTGCAACAGTCCAGTTAATCAAATATTAGTTTTGCTGGTACTGTATCTGGTGATGCACTATTCATAAATTGTAAGCTATCATATTTATTGTTGATGAAATCTGTTAATGATTAGCTTGCATGAGGAAGAGTAATATGTCATTTAGTGGTGGTGGAGTGACTTACAAAATATGTCCAAGTTTTGTAAGGAAAAATTCTTCATCAGAGCAGACAAGATCATTGAGTGCTTTAAGTATGAACTAATCCTCGTAAACTCTTTGATTAACAACTTTGCGCTTCTTCACTATGAAACCCGAAATTATTTTCTCCAACCATGCAGTAAAGGTATGCCCAGGTGTTCTTAAAAAGGTTCAAATTAGAAAATGGAAGATTTTTGGTGTTTTATGGAAAATTTTCCTGGCTACCTACCCCAACCCTAAGAAAGTAATTTTTTAAGGCATAGTTAAGATCTTGAACTCCTTTTTGTGGTAAATTTAGTGTACTTTAGCAGCACATAAACCCTCATTTTTCCAGAGAGAGGTGTCAAAAGAGGATTGTCCTACGTTCAAGTTTTATATGGACTCTAATTTATCATTCTATTAAGTGGGTTTCCCGTTCTGCCACGCTTATCTTCAAAATGGAATTTCTTTAGCGTGTTTTGTCCCTTTTACTCAGAATTTAGACTAGAATGCTTTAGATATGATACGGCCATAATATTATCAGCTTTACATGAATGCAGACATTTTTGTCGAAAATGAGAAAAAATGAAATATTTGTTAGAATCTTATAATTTCTTCTCTTTATGATAAATGATAACCTATTAAACAAACAATCTCGTATAGGTTTCTACACACTTATTAATACAAAATCTTGTTTCGAAATTCAGCAGGATGTAAACTAAACTCAATGGACTTTTTTAGGCAAGTAGCATCAATGTGCAATGTACCCTTTTCACTGATAATAATAGACCACCAGTTCTCAAATATTATCTTCGTATCAAGTTTGATTTTTTAAGTTTTAAAAAGGTACATAGGTACTCCTTTTTTCTTCTCTTTTGACATTATATGACTCACCTGGTAATATATTTTTTTCATTTATCATATTTTATTTCGTATGTTTTGTACAGGTAAACCAATAAGTAATAGCCTGCTATTTTTCGTCCTACTAATAGACATATATGTACTTATTGCAACTTGATTCCTCGTGACAATCGAAGAAATTATATATGACCCTTTTTCCCTTAAAAAAACTTCACGTTTGTCTTGATCAATTATTGAACACCTTACTACACAAAAGAACAGCGTAACCTTTCACATCATCCGAAATTTCGATGGGTTCCGGCTAGCTATAAAAATTGACCTGGTATACTTTATTTGCTTAAAAAATGTATTTCTAAATTCCTGATGCTATTAGTTTTATCGCTTTATCGTCATAATAATATTATAAATATAATATGAAAGATCCCTTTTTAACGCTGCTGCCAGCAAAGCAAAGGAAATCGTGAATACGGATAATCTCTTCATTTCTAATGTTATTGTTCTGGGTACACATAGCGCAAGGGAACCTACACTGGTTTATTTAAGCCCATTAAATTGTAAACCCATCTCTATAGGTCATTATTTTTTAAAGTCCACAAATGCGTGTACATTTATGTGTGTGCAGCTCATTTCGGCCCATTAGTTTTATCTATATTTATTGCCACACACAACAATACTATACAGCACACAAGAAGAGAATTATTGCTGAAACGTGATCTTAACACCAACAAGATTTACTTGTTTTGGATTGGTATAGAGTTTTTTTAGGGTTAAAAAAGGAAAACCGTATTATTCATGCATCTTAACTTTGTATGGACGTTATAAAAACATCGTCGCTTTACGTTTTCCTTTCACAAACTTTTCACTCAATATCGCTTAAAACTTTCCAAAGTGTCATTGTCATTATAGAAGCTTGAAATATATTTATGTTGGTGCTATTCAAAACAGCACTCCGAATCGTCAGATTCAGAGGATTTCGTTCTGTGGTAAACATTGGATAATCGAAGGATCGAACGCATAACAATCGCGAAAGGGAAACTGAAGTAATAAAATTTAGCGAAATCGCTTCAATGTGATTGATGATCAATTATGTGTTTTATTGTTTTAAAATCGTGCAAATGTGGAAGACATATCTTACAGTACCACAGAGTTATGTATACAAATTCACACACTATATATTCTCATTTTAATTGACAAACGCAATCTGCCGCATAAATTGCAGATGATCCTATTTTAATGCAGATTACGTTTCCAATTGAAGCGTGGCTACTCGAAAATACTTTTTAGATATGTGCGTTGCATGACTTTGCTTCATTTCCTGTTTCCTTTCCTTTTTCTTTACTCGAAAACTAGCCGTGTCTACTGAAAAGCTTTTCGTGTTATTGTGCGAAGTAGTGCAGTAATAATGTGTGCAATAGGGTATCTAGTCGCTTCAGACTCAACCTTTTTATGACCATTTCGTGTTTTTAGATAATAGTGCTTAATTCAACAAATTTAAATTAAATATAAACATGTATTTTCACTCCGGATATATCGTTTGTTTTCTAGCCATTTTATAGTAACCAGTCGTTTAAATGCGCGCTTAGTGCTTACTTGAATTGTGAGAAATACACGCGTGGCAGAAAACTGGTGAAATGGGTCATTTAATGGTGTGTTAAAATGAAATCAGAGACGAATGAAATCAAATTCAGAGCAATTGTTTTTTTTTAACATGATGGTGCTAAGTAGGATATAAAGTTTCTTCGAATTTAGATGAAATTTCCCTTTTTATGAAAAACTATCAACTACAACAACTTATATATGCTGTTGGTGAGAAAAAACACCCATATATATTTCAATTTCAGTTCTAAGTTCAAATTTCATTTTCACTATCACGTTTACCACAACACTTTAACTTTTGTGGTTAAATCGAAATTGCGTGATTCCAGGTTGCATTTATGGATGATCTTTATGGACAGGTGAAAAAGATATCACGAAAGGTTTGTAGAAAGGTTAAATGAAATATTTGACATTTAAGTGCGTAAGCATTAGGAAAGTTAACCTTTACGGATAAATCCGTTGACTAGATGTAGTAGATAGTAGATTATACAATATTTTTCATGTTGATTCACAATACTTGCATAGAAAAACCATTGAATGAATGTGAAGCACGCTGCAGGAGGCATTCTTTTTTGTAACATGCTTTTTCTGTGGGAACTTACGTACTGAGAAGTGCCATTGAATTCTAATTCAGACAACTAAATATTACGCATGTTCACCCACGAAAGTGGTGAATCTTTTATTATCATTTTATACATATATGATACATAACTATAAAGATTGGAGGAAAAGATCAATAATAAATGCGTTCAATAGAGTTTTACATTCTTTTGTTGCGGGCAAGAATTTCCTTTCTTATTCTTTATCCAATACCTTTTAACAAAACGTATATGAACATTCCTTTGAATCGAAAGGGATGATGTGAAATATTGGGTGATACGCGTCATACTGCGTTTTTATCTGAAACATAATAC